>JALIZH010018026.1:915000-1150929 GCA_030522465.1 Rhipicephalus appendiculatus | reverse complement strand
TATTCGCACACCCCTACTACTTATAGCTATGAGACACACATAAGAAACGATGCCTATAATAAAAATGTCTGCAGTGCTGCTTAGTTACCCATCGCCATTACTAAAGTACACTTCCCTTTCTCGTGTAGCAACGCGTCACCAAAGTGACATTCTGTGAGCGCAAATGCACTCGCTCAAAGTGACATTAAATTTGTCCGTGTGACAGGAGTATAAGGCCATGTCCGTTTCTATGAACCAAAAGGGGAAGCCCTGTGAGGTCGGGTTGCTTGTGTTCGGTAGCTGGGCGAGGAGCAATAGTCATGTTGCTGTTTGAGATAAGTACTCAGCAGGAGCGTTTGAAGAACACACAGGAGCTTGCGCCACTCTCAATGTCAAGACTTTTCTGTCAGCTCTAGCTGTCAGGAAAGTGGCCTTGTGAAGTTCACACATTCCCTTACGGTAAACAAACACCTACCACAAAGAAAGAAAGAAGCCTTTTCATGAACCTTACAGTTCCCTTACTCATATAAAGAAAGCAAATTTCAGTGAGCCATGAAAATATTAAATGTGTCCTAGCGAGGAGCTTTTTAACAAACATTGCCATGCAAAAATCTAAGCACGCTTTTCTTGAGAAAGTAGCGCAATGAAACAACCACACAAGCAGGGGCAAGGAAATCAGACGAGCGCTAACTTCAAACTCACTTGTATGCATTCCTGAATAAAACTGGCCAAAATAGCTGGGTCTCAAACCAGGACCTGATGCCGCTGTGCAGATCGCATAGCCATTGAAACAAAGAGGTGGGTTTCACGGTCGTGTACATCAATCTAATTGGTTTCATTGCGCATTCACGAACACTCAGCAGAGAGGCGAAGACGAGCGTACCATGTGCGTAATTAAGCACATTATTGCGGACGTTTTTTATTACGGGCTTGAGCAACGTAAGAAGCGTTGTTTTTATTAAAGCGTCTTACTTAAATTCTTAAATCCAGATGGCCATCGAGTAATCTCGTCTCTCTAATCAATTTCTGCCTTCATTTCTGTTCCTTCTCGAGCTAAAAAAAAGGTTGTCTCTGGCAGCTAATATGACACGGCCGGGTGTTTTCACGCAATAGCGCGAAATAGGTAATTCATTTGTGAACTGACGCCAACAAATATCAGGGACGGCAAGTATGTTTCTGCATATTCTCAAACCGTCATCACCACCTGAGTAGCTAATATTATTTTCTTGGAAATAGCTTTTTAGATTGCCATAACGGCAGTAACGAAGAGAAGTCCTTCGAGAAACCCGTGGGGGGCCGACGACGATAGAATCGGACAAAACATATTGAAAAGGACGAGCGCAAGGGCAGCACGCTTTATCGAGATTTAGTATTTTTCAAGCACGCGACTTGTATATGCACATCCATTGCGAAAAAACTGCGGATTCACAATCGAGTGGCCAGCCGACCGCTCATCGTACGCCTTGCGCTTATACCAGTCAGCGATTGCGGTTCGCTCTCGGTGGCGATAGTCGATACCGTGCTTTTTTTTTTATACGTGTATTGTCGCTTTGTCTGCCACCCGGCATGCGTCATCACGCCAATTTTGAAAGCTGTAGGTCCGTACGCCACGTGGTGTGAAAAGCGGCGAACTAAAAGCGATGTCCCAAATTCCTGGGTATGTGTAGACGGCAGTGTCCAGGACTACCATGGACATTCCCCTTGCCAGCTGGGAGAATGACAATGTCAGTGCTTTCACGAAGCCGTTTCACAGCGCTGCACTCATCAGTGGAAAGTGGAGAAGGAAACATCCTTTGGCGTAACCGAGGTAGGACTCCGACAACGCGGTTTCGGGCTTCACCCCAGGTGCGACTGATGAACTTGGTTGACAGAGTGTTCAGCAGCACAAATCACCTTTCTAATGTCCGAAGGCTGGTCCAGCATTAAAGTTCAAGTTGTGGTAAGCTGACCTGCTCACCACTGCTGCAGAGTCCCGGGAACTTGGCACTTGTACGCTGTTGCGTTCTTCTTTCTTCATATAATAATTTAACTACATACAGAGGTTAATTGATGTCCTCTCAATGATTTTCGGGCAATCCAATAGACGTTAAAAAGAAAGAATCACGAGATCACGAGAAAGACCGCAGAGTTACCACTTCGCAGATAATTGGCAGAACTTTCACTTCTTCACCCTTAAAGTGATCTCATGCAAGCAAAACACCATTTCGCCAAACAATAATTTGCCAAAATGGGGTGCAAGGTTGTTGTGCTTTCTCAAATAGTCTTTTGGTTTGTATAAGGGTTACTGTTTCACCTAAAACACCCTTTAGGAGTTAAAAGTGTTATGGGCTATCGAAAAACCTATGTCCTAGTGCCGCCATGTTGGGCTGTTACGCTTTGTGTTTTGCGTCTTTAACAACTAAACGAACAGTGTTACGGTAGACGCATACACATGAAAACGGTTGAGTTGGTGTATACGATGTTTCATGGCCTTGTAAATCAACATCGCAATATACAGAAACAAGAAAACAACGACTTAACAGCCCAAGATGGCGGCGCCCACATGTCTTAGGTAAAATAGTCTATACGACTGAGTGGCAGCTGATAACTGGAACCCGTTAATGGAACTCAAAGCGACAGACACTTCAAGAAGACTAGAGACATCAATTACGACTGTAATTAAATTTTTTTAATAGTGGAGCCAGGCGGTCGCCCGCCGCTTTGAGATTTCGAAAAAGCTGCCTCTGGTAATTGTTGCGACGTGACGAAATTCGGCCAAATTCATCGGCGAAACCGACACTGAAGCGCAGGTGAGCGCAACTGGCAGACGACCAGAATGACGTCATTGTTCACGACAGCGATCACAGTGGTGTCATTTCTTCTGTATTCGTCGACGTATGCGCGCCATGCGGGCTAAAAAACTTGGACCATCTCCCCGAAGGGAACCCTGATGGGATGCGAAGCAGCAGCGGTACGCACGGCGTTGACCCGGTTGAAACGGGCGTCATCGCAGATAAACGAGCCGAAAGAGTGTTTCCACTCGACGTGCGGTCGAGCGTTGCGGGCGGTGGAGAGGGTGAAGCGAGAGAGAAGTGACACGTTCAGAGGTGTTGCGAGCGGGCGGAGCAGCCGGCAGCTGCGGGCGCTGCCGCGAGCATGCTGCGGGTGAGGGAGAGAGTGACGTCAGCGCGCACCTGCGAGGGAAGCGTGCGAGGGGAGCGTGACCTACTTGGCAACGCTCCAACACCTACGGCGAGGGGAACGCGTTGCGGCGCATTCGTACGGACTTACGTAACGTACGGCGTTACACACGTGAGTCAAATAGCTGCTTCGCACCTAAAACGCAAGCACACCCTGCACATGCACCAAGCGAAATCGATCGGTGGTTGACGTAATGACTCTCGTCCATTATGGACGCCTCGGAAGAGGACGGCGGTTGGGCTCTTCCGTTCTTCGCTTTCGGTTTCACCGGCAAAATTGGTCATATTTCATCACCCTGCTAAAGTTACCAGCGTCCTGTTTTAACACGATAGCGTTAAAGAGCTCGTTTCGCAGAAATTCCGGCGTCGGCGTCGGTGTCGGCGTCGTTGGTTGTGACCGAAAAATCGAGAAAGATGCGAATAAAATAAACAATAAAAATTTCGGGGTCCGAGTGAGGATCGAACCCGGGCCGTCTGCGTGGGAAGCAGGCGTTCTACCTCACAGCCACGCATCTGCTACTAACTACAGTAAAAATAACTTCCTCTGCTTGGAAATGCAGTGAAAATAACCTTCATGCTTCGCAAACGCAAGCGTCCTTTATATAGGCGTCGCAATATAACATGTAATATCCCAGGAATATTGCGTGGTACAAGCGTACATTGCCATCAGGCGTCAGAATATGTGCCTATCATAACGATTTCGTAGTTTAAAGCCGCCACCCATTACAAACGGCACACACCTTACTGCGCGTATTCCCTTAACACCACGTAGTGGGTGCATAGCAAGTATGCACTAAGTGGTTGAAGTAGGCACTCGGGACAGGATATCGCTATCGCGTTCAACTCTTAAAGGCGAAGATTAAGGGTCCCCCAATTTTTTTTGGAAATCTCGAAGCGACAACGGGCAGGGCTCCGATTCGCTGATTTTACCCAACGTAGTCCTAATTAAAACGTTTATTCGTTTAATTTATCTACTTACTGTGGTACTTAATGTCACTATAGTCATACGGAATGTCTGTTGCCGCAGATAAAGTAACTATATGAAGGCAGGGAGCAAATATTTCCATTTTCCATATTTTTTTTAGCATTTTCGAACCACATTTCTTGAAACACCCTGTAGTTAGTGTCAAGACTGGGCGCGTTAGGTCCCTGTGAGAAGAATCACGTGTTTGCTCTGTGGCTGAAGAATAAATTTGTGCTCAGTGGAATCGGAAAGATAGTGGTGGTGAACCACAGCGCAACACCGAGACGAGGACGATAGGAAGAAGTACACACAAAGCGGCAACTAGTTTATTTTCTTCAGAAATGCGCATATATACGCGGCACAGAAGAAAACAAAACGGAAGCAAAAGAAAAGGAAAAAGGAAAAACCAAAAAAGAGAATCACATGATAACTCAGCGAGAGATGAAGGTTAGCCATTAACCATTATCGTCAGGTGCTCTGGTCAGATAGGTTAACTCTTTCTCGGTGAATTCTATTGATGCACGCTTATGCATTGCTCACCCCAGCGGTCAATCGCTGCTGCCTCGATTATCTCCCGGGTTAAGTGCGTCTGAACTTTTCCCAATTATGCGGCAATTATCAAACTAGGGCTCACAGACGCATGCGTCGTAGTGGGTGGCAAAGTGTCCGTCCGCTTTCTTTTGTACATTATTCTGATGTTCCTGGAGCCGGTCATTGATACATCTACCGGTTTACCCAATGTACCTTTTGCCGCAGGTTAACGGTAAATCGTATACCAAACCTTGCATACATATAACGAAGGCATTTCGGGGGTTAGTCTTGCAAGTACTGACTCTCCTTCCCGAACCGTACTGCAAAGTACAGACAGTTCCTTCGGGGCGTTGTAAGTCAGCGCTTTGTGTGTCCTTCCTATCGTCCTCGTCTCGGTATTGCGCTGGGGGGGGGGGGGGGGGGGGAGTGATTTTAAGTAGGAAGAATGAAAAGAAAAGTGGGCCCCGCAACTGTCTGCATCAAAGCGCGACACCTCAGCAGTGGCCCACGAGGGAAGGGATAAGGAGGGATTAAAAGAGATAGAGAGAAAAGTAAAGATGGGAGAAAAGTAAAAGATTGGGAGACGGTTGCTGAAGACCGTGCACGGTGCCCCGATCGGCGAGAGGTCGGCGAAGAGCGGGCATGGCGGACGAGACAACCGTAGGCACGGAATCCAGCGAGAGAGGGAGACGGTTACTGAAGACCGTGCACGGTGCCCCGATCGGCGAGAGGTCGGCGAAGAGCGGGCATGGTGGACGAGACAACCGTCAGGCACGGAATCCAGCGAGAGAGGGAGACGGTTACTGAAGACCGTGCACGGTGCCCCGATCGGCGAGAGGTCGGCGAAGAGCGAGCATGGCGGACGAGACAACCGTAGGCACGGAATCCAGCGAGAGAGGGAGACGGTTACTGAAGACCGTGCACGGTGCCCCGATCGGCGAGAGGTCGGCGAAGAGCGGGCATGGCGGACGAGACAGCCGTCAGGCACGGAATCCAGCGAGAGAGGGAGACGGTTACTGAAGACCGTGCACGGTGCCCCGATCGGCGAGAGGTCGGCGAAGAGCGGGCATGGTGGACGAGACAACCGTCAGGCACGGAATCCAGCGAGAGAGGGAGACGGTTACTGAAGACCGTGCACGGTGCCCCGATCGGCGAGAGGTCGGCGAAGAGCGAGCATGGCGGACGAGACAACCGTAGGCACGGAATCCAGCGAGAGAGGGAGACGGTTACTGAAGACCGTGCACGGTGCCCCGATCGGCGAGAGGTCGGCGAAGAGCGGGCATGGCGGACGAGACAACCGTCAGGCACGGAATCCAGCGAGAGAGGGAGACGGTTACTGAAGACCGTGCACGGTGCCCCGATCGGCGAGAGGTCGGCGAAGAGCGGGCATGGCGGACGAGACAACCGTAGGCACGGAATCCAGCGAGAGAGGGAGACGGTTACTGAAGACCGTGCACGGTGCCCCGATCGTCGAGAGGTCGGCGAAGAGCGGGCATGGTGGATGAGACAACCGTCAGGCACGGAATCCAGCGAGAGAGGGAGACGGTTACTGAAGACCGTGCACGGTGCCCCGATCGGCGAGAGGTCGGCGAAGAGCGAGCATGGCGGACGAGACAACCGTAGGCACGGAATCCAGCGAGAGAGGGAGACGGTTACTGAAGACCGTGCACGGTGCCCCGATCGGCGAGAGGTCGGCGAAGAGCGGGCATGGCGGACGAGACAACCGTCAGGCACGGAATCCAGCGAGAGAGGGAGACGGTTACTGAAGACCGTGCACGGTGCCCCGATCGGCGAGAGGTCGGCGAAGAGCGGGCATGGCGGACGAGACAACCGTAGGCACGGAATCCAGCGAGAGAGGGAGACGGTTACTGAAGACCGTGCACGGTGCCCCGATCGGCGAGAGGTCGGCGAAGAGCGGGCATGGTGGACGAGACAACCGTCAGGCACGGAATCCAGCGAGAGAGGGAGACGGTTACTGAAGACCGTGCACGGTGCCCCGATCGGCGAGAGGTCGGCGAAGAGCGGGCATGGCGGACGAGACAACCGTAGGCACGGAATCCAGCGAGAGAGGGAGACGGTTACTGAAGAGCGTGCACGGTGCCCCGATCGGCGAGAGGTCGGCGAAGAGCGGGCATGGCGGACGAGACAACCGTCAGGCACGGAATCCAGCGAGAGAGGGAGACGGTTACTGAAGACCGTGCACGGTGCCCCGATCGGCGAGGTCGGCGAAGAGCGGGCATGGCGGACGAGACAACCGTCAGGCACGGAATCCAGCGAGAGAGGGAGACGGTTACTGAAGACCGTGCACGGTGCCCCGATCGGCGAGAGGTCGGCGAAGAGCGGGCATGGCGGACGAGACAACCGTAGGCACGGAATCCAGCGAGAGAGGGAGACGGTTACTGAAGACCGTGCACGGTGCCCCGATCGGCGAGAGGTCGGCGAAGAGCGGGCATGGTGGACGAGGCAGCCGTCAGGCACGGAATCCAGCGAGAGAGGGAGACGGTTACTGAAGACCGTGCACGGTGCCCCGATCGGCGAGAGGTCGGCGAAGAGCGGGCATGGCGGACGAGACAACCGTCAGGCACGGAATCCAGCGAGAGAGGGAGACGGTTACTGAAGACCGTGCACTATAGTGCCTAGAATATATTCTAGGCACTATAGACCTTTTTAACGTGGGCGCCGCCATATTGCTTAGCGGGCGCCGCCATCCCTCGTCTGGCAACTCTTCTGGCATGTGCGAAGCTCCACGGTTGCATGGTAGGTATACGTGCGGCCGCAGTTTTAGTCGTTTTTTTAGTTCTGACGCGTTGAATTTCGATTGAAGTGGTGCAGGTTCTTTAGAGAATTAGTCTGTGAGGCGTTTTGAGTAGGTTTAAGCCGTTGAGAGCCAATTGTATGATTATACGGTGCCGCAAACGAGTTCCACTTGGTGGATGCATTATATTTACAGCACTGACTTTCTGCTCAAAGAACGCGCAATATTTTCAGCTCTTTCCTTTCCAGGAAGAGCAGCAACACTTCGAGGGCACAGTTAATTTTTTTCTCGCACTGTATGTATCGGCTTTTCTAACGCGATTTGTTTACGCCACGCCGTCGCATCGGCTACCGCTCTTACATGAAGCCGTCTGTTGACGTTTAGTGGTTAGCTCCATTTCATGGCACGGACGGCTTTGTTTGCTGCCTTGAAACTTAACTCGATTGTTTTTCAACTCAATCCAGATAGCGCTTGATCACGATCGAAATTGCGCCGTGTGTCTCTGCACAACAGACTATTTACTCTTCGTTTCTTCGTAGGCACCAACTCTTACTTTACTATTCGTCGCCGTGGTACTTTGACCTGCGATAGATAGAAATGTTACATGGGGCTGTTTATCGGATAAAAATATTGCCATTGTTGGAATAGCCGTAGGCTACGTACCTTCCGTTCATAGCCGAGCTCGAGCATCGGCGTCGATCGGGGCCATTTCGCTTTATTCGCCAGAAAGGAAGTGTTCTGAACATACCCGAGAACACGCGGAAGGCACAAAGTTTTTCCTATTTAAGCTTGCAATCCATAAACGCCACTGCTCCTCGTCAACAGGAAAACGATTTAACTTGAAGAGTCCGCAGCCGCAAAGACTCCGTGTCTGGTGATGCACTTCGCATTTTTCTCCCGACAGCAGTTTCCTTTTTCTGTAGTTGTTACTACACCCAAAAACAGCACAGTGGTTCCCTGTTGACTTATTACTTGCCGGAATGTCAATGAAAAAGAAAAGAATCCGCAAGTTCACCTACAACACGCAAAAATTCCTCGACAATGGCACACATCCCAGCGTCAACACACGCACTCCAAGCCAGCGAGCACGAGCCAGAAAGGAGGAAAGCGCTGTTGCCAGACCTGTCCTCCTCGCCCGTTAAAAAGGTCTATACGTGCACGGTGCCCCGATCGGCGAGAGGTCGGCGAAGAGAGGGCATGGCGGACGAGACAACCGTAGGCACGGAATCCAGCGAGAGAGGGAGACGGTTACTGAAGACCGTGCACGGTGCCCCGATCGGCGAGAGGTCGGCGAAGAGCGGGCATGGCGGACGAGACAACCGTAGGCACGGAATCCAGCGAGAGAGGGAGACGGTTACTGAAGACCGTGCACGGTGCCCCGATCGGCGAGAGGTCGGCGAAGAGCGGGCATGGCGGACGAGACAACCGTATGCACGGAATCCAGCGAGAGAGGGAGACGGTTACTGAAGACCATGCACGGTGCCCCGATCGGCGAGAGGTCGGCGAAGAGCGGACATCGCGGACGAGACAACCGTCAGGCACGGAATCCAGCGAGCGAATGGTATTGCGCTGTCGTTCACCGTGCATCACCAACTCAACCAAGTTTTCACGTTACTCGGAAAGATAGGCAGCTTCATCGCGTGTTAGCTTGTCATAACGAAGCCTCAACTGTTTGCGTATACCCAAACCCTTCAGGTTCGGAAGAGCACTGGAGTGCTCTTCCGAATTCAAGTTTCTTGCGGGCATGACGACTACACTTGACGAAAAGTCTGCGGTGATCTAATACAGTGACATCTCGTTGATACGTTTTTCACGGGAACCGGAAAATAAAACGTATTATGCAAACATTGTATTAACCAAAGTGGTTAAAAAAAAAAGGAAAATATGCATACTCCGTCAGTAACTCCCTTTTATTGAGCAACATTAAAGTAGCTGGGCAATTTGCGCGGCACTTTCTTTTTTTCGACGTCTATAGGAGTAACTTCGATTGAAAACAAAAAAAGAGAGGCTACAGATTGCTCACGCAGATCAGCTTTCGCGACGAAGTGCGTCCAACCGTTCCGAGTGCGTCGCTTGCTGTGGAACGCCGGAATTATCGCCGGTGCCATCGCATGACGCATCATGTCGTCACTTTGGACGCAGCGGCTAGCAGCGATCTTTTCGCCGCAAAACATACGCTGCTGCGGCTTCAGAGGTTCTGTAACGTGGCTTGCTGCAACGCGGTTTGAGCTAGTATACCGAAGAATAAAACAAAAGATTTCTATTAATACATTAGTCAAGATTAACTTTGGCGGTCGTATTATCCGATTTTGGGCGAAAATTTGATCGTAATAAACGCGTGAAAATGCATTATTTTCTAGGGACATTGGCCGGGAACAAAAAGAAAAACGCATTATGCCGAAAAACGTATTATGCAGAATCTTATCAATTATTATCAATTAGACCGCTTGAGTTAAGTGTTTGCGGCGTTTGCGACCGCGTAAATGCCGCGGCTGTACGTTTATGACATCGGTGCAGTTTCGTTCCTGTGGTGTTGGTTATATTATTACCGATGAATGTAGCATAGCACAAACGGAGTCACCGCAATATTCACACAGCTGAAACAATTACGGGTGCTTCTTTGAACAAAGTTTTTTTTTTTTTTCGTCCATCGTATGGGAAGACGTAGCGTCGTCAGTGCGTCACCTCCGTCGCAATCGGAAACGGGTGCGCGGTTTGCTTGTGCCACGGGCATATAGCTTTATGTCGTTACCTTTACTAGGTTTAGTCGTAGAACGAATGCTTTTCTGGTGACACTATCTTTCACTCTAAAGAACTTTCATATGCGGAATCCGCTTGGAATTGACTGAAAAATCAGGCACGATGAGTGTTAGCGCCACTGGTGAATTTCGACGCACAGGAAATTAATGAAGAGATGAAAAATTCTTGAACAGGGGGTGTTGCTGGAGCCAACGTTCTAACAAGCGGTCTTGTCGTCAATGAAGCAAGACTGCATGCTTCCCGTGATCGACACCCTGTGTTCTAGAATTTTTCATCTTGAATAATAATAATATCTGGGGTTTAACATCCCAAAACCACGATATGATTATGAGAGACGCCGTAGTGGAGGGCTCCGGAAATTTCGACCATCTGGTGTTTTTTAACGTGCACTGACATCGCACAGTACACGCGGGCCTCTTCCATTTCGCCTCCATCGAAATGCGACCGCCGCGGCCGGGATCGAACCCGCGACCTTAGGGTCAGCAGCCGAGCACCCTAACCGCTACACCACCGCGGCGGACAATTTTTTTTTTTCGTCTTCAGAAAGACAGATCTGTCGGGCTAGTTGGTCGTCCATCGTTAAACTAAATTTAGTGCGAGAAATTAACACATACGTGCACAAGAAGAAAACACGAACGTATTGACGCTCTTGCTCGTCTGTTTGTTTTCTTTTTGTGTGTATGTGTTCATTTTTCGCGCAAAATGTAGTTTAAAAGTGTTTCATCAAGCTTCCTGGTATTCCTCTGAATTTAGACCTTATACTTTTGAGTGATTTAGGAAGTCGTGTCTATAATTCAAATAGGTACGCAGGTGGTTGCCCGCTATTAAAATTTGGCAGATTAGTGTTAGATTACATTCTGTGAGGCCTACCTTAACCCTTTGACTTGCACCTGCACATCGCCGAGTAGACGCTGCTGTTTAGTGTAGGATATGATAAGCACGCGTCTCCCATATTTAAGGCCGAAACGGCAGCATGCGGCCATTGCAGTGATGCACAAAGGAATCGGTATATCCTGTGCGAGTTATCCTGTCTCTGGTAAAGTCTTTCGAACGCGCTCAACCATTTGAATGAGCGTCTTTTATGTTTCGTTCACGTACCCTAAAGCCGCTTTTAGAGGCATTTTAGTGGGGAGATTGCAAAAAAAAAAAAAAGCACTGAGCGATAACTGTGCATATTACCTTCAAGGGGCCCTGCAATACTTTTCCAAGTAGCCATGGAATGGATTCACTAAAGGAGCTTATTGCCTCACGAATTCGCCGCCGCAAAAAATTTTTAGAATCCGTCCAGTACGAGCGGAGTTACAAAGATTTACGAAAGCGCTGGAAGCTAAGCAGGGAGGGATGGCACGGGGAAAGAAAATACGTAACGCGCGCCTCGTGACCTTGAGCACTTTTTTCTCTTTTTTTTTTCTTCGAATACGCGGCTTTTCAGTGCGATCGTGCGTGCGCACGCGTGGACAAGTGGCGTCCTCCCGCGGCGGCCCCAGTAACGATCGAGCGCGCCATGCTCAAATCAGCCAATGGTTGATACACTGGCTGTGACGAGTGATTTTTGAGCTTGTAGCGTCATTTGTCGAGAGAAGGTAATTTTTAGCTGACTTTGAGAATTTGTTGTGAATTCCAGGCCGCGTGCTGTGCTATAATATTTGGCTCGCGTGTTCTCGGGAGCCTCGACTACCGATCGGCAGTGTTCTCTGACCCTGCTCAAAAAGTGTTGCAGGGCCCCTTTAAGTAGAATGGGACAACACTCGCGCAATGCAAGACTAGGCATAAAAGATTAATATACGAGATACAAATTGTCGAAACCCCATTGCGTCAGTATACGCCTCTCGCGCTTTAGTTTACTAATAAAAGCATCGTGATTATTTTCGGAAGTGATTTCAGTTGGCAGCTCTGTTTCTATTCTGGACGACAAGGAATAGAGGTGACTGGATGTACAAGTTTCGTACGGGCGAACTTTGGCTTTACTTTAAAAGGGGCGCTCAAATCCGGGAAAGACTCAAGGGTTGGTTTGAGATGAGCTTCTGTCACTGCCCAGGCATTACGATATAGCCGGTGAAATCAGGAAAGCATTGTAACAAGTCTTTTTTTTTTTTTTTTAATTTCGAAAGTTTGCCCAATGGAATACAGAGTTAAATATATAGATGAAACGAGCTTTTCTTGCAGCTTTTTATCTCTAATTTCGAGAATAATACGGCTTCTCAGCAAATACGCTCTTCAAGCTCTCAAACTCGCAACTTTTTGCTAGCATTTGTATAGGTCTGTCAACCAGTCGTTGAAACTTTCACTTTCGTTTTGGCCGTGCTTTCCAAAACGAAACTCCTGTTAGGCCAAGTTTAGTGCTGGTTTATAGAATGCCTCAAACTTCACTTTCAGTACTTCTGTGTCCGACTTCATCAATTCGCCAAGTCTTCCAACTTTTCCATACGTATCCCAGGGGCGTAGGCAGAAATTTTTTTCGGAGGAGGGTGGGGGGGCCACCACCTTGATCTGAAATGGGGACTGGGCAGGCGGATGTGAACGAGTGTCATTTTGTGCTTTGTATGCCGTGCCAAAAAAAAAAAGTCGAGGGGGGAGGGGGGGTGGCACGAGCCCGGTGTGCCACCCCTTGGCTACGCCACTGGCGTATCCTATGCTGTCCAAGGCTTTCGTCGGTGGCAACAGCGTGGTGACTGGGCCGCTGGTCTGCTGGCGCTGTTCCCCGTTCTGCATGCTTGTAACTGTGGGCACGGCCGGACTGGAGGAGCGGCGCGTCGCTCCTCCAGTCCGGCCGTGCTGTGGGACTGTGGTTCGGACCTTCGAGCTGCACCAGCGTGCTGTTCGTTCACCGGCTGCGTACATCGGCCGCAGCCCGACCACTTCTGACACCATGTGGTTCGCACGGGGTCAAGTGCGTCACAAGGAACGTTTATTGAACGAAACGCGCTCTTATATAAATCCTATTACGAAAGGTGGGGGGGGGGGGGGGGGGGGCGTTACCGCCAACTGAGCACGCGTGTACATGACTGTGCATTACGTCACAAGGACTAATACGATGACAGCGCCGCCGCACACACGTTACGTCACATTCTGTAATTCGTACTATAAATATATGCACGCAAGCGTCTGGGGCTAACATAGTCCGACAGAAGGGATGCGCAACACTCGCCACCACTCGCGTGTGCTTGTAATTCGACCAGGGTTAACTGTTCGCCGAACGAGGATTCTTCGAAGGATCCGTCAAGATGACTGTACGTCTGCGCCCTAACCAAGAGATCGACAGCGTGACCGAGCAGCTGAGGAAGGTCGGTGCACCGTGCACAGTTGGCAAATTGGACCTAACTAATGAAGGGAGAGCGCGCGGCGCCGAATCTACGAGCCACGCGCTGACGCGCAGCAATGCGTACGTGTGTTCAGGCCTTTAGGGAGCACTGCAATCACGGCACGCATAGGCGCGCAAGCGGGCTTGTCACATGGTTGTTTTTTTTTTTTCTTTGTCTTTTTTTTTTTTGTATTTCGCGGACATCTGTATAGTAAGCAGAAAAAGACTAATACATTAACAGATATAAAGTCAGAAACTGTCTAATCGGATGTTTTTCAAGCCGATCTAGAGCTTTCTCATTGGAACTTTTTGCCCAGCTTCATTGCTTCAAAAATTAGTTAATTAAAAAAGCCTAATTAGGCAATTACGAAAACAAAAATAGTGTGACCTACTCTATGCAATAGTCGTCAACCTGCACTTAGTCGCATCGTCATAGATTGCGCCAGCATATTTTTAAACTCTTGCTAGAGATAGCTGGGGCACTATGTATACATCCATCTCGGTTGCAGTAGTGTACATGTAGTCACAGGAGTGCGCAGGGTTCGGCATTAGGGAGAGCTAATTGTTTCACCGCAGCGACTGAGTTCGAAAGAAAAGAAGCTCGGCCATGGACGCAAAAATAAACATGAAGCGATGACGTGCTTCTCACAACGGCCTGCCATTGGTCCCTGGCTTTCCGTGGGTAGAGGTGGGAGTAAGCCGACCTAATTTGAACGCAACAACCTCGGTCGCCATTACGGTCAAGCTTTGCCATAACCCTGCGCATTAAAAATAGTGGGAAAGGTCCGACTTAGTAACGGTATGGGGCAAGATCACATGATTGCCCCTCCCCCCCTCCCCCTCTATGATTATATGACGTATCTAAGGCCTTAAAGGGATACTGGACCAAATCTGAAAATTTTGTGTAAATGCTGAAGATGTATTCTCAGAGTGCGATTACATCGAAAAGAAGTCGTCACTTAGGAAACTCAGCGTGGTCTTATTCTCGACGTTTTTGTGAGCGTGCGCCAGCCACTCGGCTGACGCGAGTTGGAAGGCGTGACGTCACAACCCCCTCGATGGACAGCAGGCAGGCCGGCCGACCGCGGCCTTTCGAAGCGCGTGCCTTCGCATAACTGCACAGTATGGATTGGTCTCGCGTTCGCTACACCAGTGATAAATTCACCTCTGATGATGCAGACCATTTCAACTAGCCGAGATATAACTGCTTACGGTTACAAGCCTCCTGCGCCAAGCGACAATCAGGCAGTGCCGTGCCTCTCAGGCAGTACGGGCCAGCAACATTATCCAACGTGCAGCGGCAGCAGTAGATAAATTAACGCTACGGAGGATGTAAAACGCGTGGTTTCGTTAGCTTTGTTGAGGCAGAGAGGCAGTTATTACGGCTGAATCGAGGCATCGTAGTTCGTCGCATTGGTGATATTACTTATGGGATCGGCGCTCGACCACTGCGCAGTTCATTTTCGCGTGCCAATTAAGTCACCGAATGTGGGGAATTTCTCAGCCGTTTTATAGCTCTGCATGTGCACACGGCAGCTACTGTCACATCCATGCAACTACAAGCCGTTTACAGGTTGTATTAATCGAGATCGGTCGACTTCGTAACGGTGCAGAGCGCGGAATATTCGAAAGCAAGCCTCGTTTGCGCGCATTACGGCTAGATGGCGCCTCTATGTGAAGCAGTGTTGCCAGGTCGGACGAGGCGGCGTAGCCAAAAGCCAGAGAAACTGTAGCCCAAATGTAGCCAAAGGCAAAAAATAGCAAAAATATTTGTAGCCAAATGTAGCCATTCTTATTTGCAGTGTTTTTTTTTTTTTTACATACATTTTCACATTCGACTGTTGCAATTACTTTTTGTAGAGCCCGTTGTTAGGCTAGGAAATGGCCTGTGTTCAATAAGGTGAAAGTATCTATATTGAGGCGCGCCCTTACTTTATCACTGAACGTTCATTTGAAGATAACTAAATTCTGCAAGCTCCGTCTTATCAGTCCGTTGCATTCGGAAAGTGGCCTTCCAATGCAGGGTCTTTTATAAGACCAGTTATCAGCAACTCTGTAGTATTTTACGCATGAAGCAAAGCAGGATGAAGGTGTATTTTTGTGCTTTCCTATAGAAATTTTATGGTCAGAGCCACCATCCTTGGCCGTTGAGCTGCCAGCAGTTGAAGCGCGCCGTAACCAGTAGCCCACCGCGATTGGTAAGGTGGTAGAAAAAAAAAGTCTTCTGGACAAACTTGCTCCAGGCAACGCTGATGTCACGCAAACGGCGGTGAACACAGGCGTCAAAATCTGATATTGGGTGAAAAGCGTGAGCTCTTTTCATGACCGCGGCCGGGCGCATGACTCATGATTCCTTGCAACGTAATCACCCGGATTTGTGTAGGTTCTACAACATACAACATTACCTGCTTTGCTTGTGCAATCCAATGAAAAACAAGATGTTTTTCGTCGCGCAATTACTTTGAAGTCAAGATTAACCGCTTTGAATCGGCGAAATTTCATAACGCTACGATACATGAAAACGCGTCTTGGGCACAACCAACTTTTCGGGCGCAACTCTGCCTCTAAAATTTCCCAAACAATTTGCTCGCCATGCCTGGCTAAGACAGAGCAACCCTCGAAATGCGGGGAGCAGCCACAATTTCGGCAGTGGATCGCTAGATGACTGCAGGCGACCGCTGACAGGTTCTGCTGGTGCTCTCTGAGACGGACATTGAGAAACCTGCCCGTTTGTCCGACATAGAACTTGCCGCATGAGAGTGGCTTGGAGTACACGACTCCTTGCTCACACGACAGAAAAGGACGGCGGTGCTTTGTTTCGCACATGTCCTTGTTCCCAGGGGGGAGCGTTCACCGCTCTGCACAACCTGGAGAGCTTCTCAGGGGCTGAGGATGCCACCCTGATGTGGGCTGGGCTATCTTTTTCATGTTGTGTGACAACCTATGCAATACGGCACCACCACAGTCCTCTTTCTTTGAGTAGGCACCTGCTCCTGCACCCGGTCTGCACTTTTCATGCCTCGGAGCATGCATTCCGCAACGGCTAAAAGCACGTGGGAAGGGTACCCTGCCGAAGCCAGACGCACCGTTTGCTTCAGAAAGCTCAAATGCACGGGTACTAATGCACGAAATGCATTTATTACGTGCGAGTCAGCACCAGCAGAAAGTGCAGCCCAGAGAGACAGAGAATCGATGATGATGATGATGATGATGATGATGATGATGATTCCCGGAATAATGGCACAACCCACTACGGGGTATCGGCCACGAAACGTGCGGCAGTAGAATTTGCGAAAAAGAAAAAGAAATAGCTCCATACTTACTCACTTTCGTCATCCTTTTCTTCTTGCCTTTATGTCGAGGCCGCCTTCTCCACGCTGTTCCTGTTTGGAGGCCGTGCTACAATTCTGCCTATGGAAAACTATATTCAAATTCACGCATGTCTTTACTACATACACCATACACGCGGAAGGAAACTCCGACTAAAAAAATGCACCGTCACTTCGATGTTTTTTTTAAGAGCCGGCACGCTATGTTGCCTGTAGTGTGGCACTAACGTGCCCCTTCGCGAGCAGGCAATGCGCGCAGTCAGCTTCCGCGAACTGCCACCCGCACCCGCCTCGAACGGTTCTCGGCGGCCGCTCTATCGCGAAATCAGCTCGTACCGTCGCGATCCCTGCAAACACGGCGTCCGAAACCAGCCCGGAGAGGATGAACAACTAAGTCATCATGGAGAAGATCGGGGAAGGCACGTACGGCGTCGTGTACAAGGCAAAGTGCAAGGTCAACAACAAGATCGTGGCCATGAAGAAGGTCCGAGTCGAGGTCGAAGAGGAAGGCGTGCCGGCCACGACCATACGAGAGGTGACCCTCCTCCGGGAGCTAACACACGATAACATAGTGCGTCTCGTAGACGTTGTCATGACGGCATCCAAGGCTATACACTTGGTCTTCGAGTATATCACCATGGACCTTGGGAAGCACTTGGATACACAGCCCGAGAACAAGACCCTGGATGGCGCCGTCGTTAAGAAGTACCTCCGTCAGATCGTAGACGCCATCCCCTTCTGCCACCAACGGCGAGTTCTGCACCGCGACCGCAAACCAGCCAACCTGCCCATCGACGACAACGGCGACATCAAGGTGGTCGACTTCGGCTTGGGCCGCGCGTTCACGCTACCCGTGCGCGCCTTCACCCACGAGGTACTCACCCTGTGGTACCGGGCGCCCGAGATTCTCATGGGCGCCGGTCGTTACTCGACACCGGTCGACGTGTGGAGTATCGGCTGCATCTTCTTCTAGCTGCTCAGCAGCAATGTTCTCTTCCGCGGGGACTCGGAGATAGACCAACTGTTCCGCATCTTCCGCGTCCTGGGCACGCCGACTGTTGACACGTGGCCCGAAGTGACGCAGCTGCCCAACTTCAAGCAGTCCTTTCCAAAGTGGAGAAAGAACTTGTGGCAGAGCTGCTTCCTCAGGCGGACAGCGAGGCGGTCGATCTGCTTCTCAAGATGCTTATCTACAGCCCTCGCGAGAGGATATCGGCCAAAGTCGCCGCCGCACACCCCTACTTGGCCAAATCGAGCGATTCCAAGCACGCGGCCAACACCACTGAAAAGAAAGGGTAATGAGACTGCCTTGGCAACTCGGACATAGCGCGCAACCCGGAAGCCACCCGTCGCGGAAACTTAATTTGAACTGTTTATTGGGAGAACTGTTGAGACTCTTCTGAAATGTAATTTGAGAAGACTCCCGCCAAAGCATACTGATGTACACAAAAATAATTATTCACGAGCTCTTGCAATTTTACTTTACTTTTAAACTTATTTTTTTTGCACTATGGGTTCTCGCGCATTTCTAGGTCCGGTGTTCTCGGCCCTTGGTATGCAACGCAGGCAAGAACGTTCGTGAAGAAAATTTGCTCGTCGTATGCGCGGCCTGCAACTATACAATCGCAACAAGCGTACTAAGGTACCTTGATAACTTTTACGGGAGAATAATTGTCAAAGCCGTTAATTCAAGAATCGTGCAGCTTGGCCTACACATCATCACACTTACATGATTTATACAAAAAACGGCGGGAAGGGGAAGAGGGAAGCTTGCGATGAAAAAAATCAGTAAACAGGGGTTGTGGCTCGAGCACACAACCCCTGTTTGCGGATTTTTATCATTGCATGATTTATGACATTAAACGACACTGTCACCATTTCCTTCCTCCGTGTTGTTAACAAGAGGGTTGTTCTTCGTAAGGGTGCTGCTCCTAGGGTATTCTGGCAATGCGCGGTGGACCCATACGTGCCACGTGCGACTGCGCCAAGGTAGTGCCTTGACTCGACTGATCCGATGAAACGCCCACGAAATGCTTACCGCTTCACTGTTGCTTTCTGCACCTCATGAGGTGTTGCACTGTCTCCGGGATCGACACACCTTTGGTCTACGATGTCGATTGATGACGTCATCACGCGAAGCAACGTAGTAGTGACGTCACCGTATGACACCTCAAGTACTTAATGACGACGTCACAAATTTAAGAGATATGTGACGTCGTAATGAAGTTAGCGCTCTTCGAAGGAGCTGACGTGGAGTTTTTTGTACGTGGACGGACGCCGCGAAACCAAGGAGGTGTGCCATTTACAGCTCCGCTGTAAAAGATAAATGATTTAGAGCACTGTGTGCTCTACTATGAAAGCTGTTCCTGATCAGGGTGCTTAAAGCGTGGCTCATATCACTTTGTTCGCCCGTGTGCTTTATATTGCGGCCTATTAACGCGATAGCGTTTAAGAGCTCGTTTCGCAGAAATTCCGGCGTCGCTGTCGCTGTCGGCGTCGTTGGTTGTGAGCGAAAAAATCATCATCTTGTCCGTGACCGAAAAATCGAGAAAGATGCAAATAAAATAATAATAAAAATTTCCGGGTGCGAGTGAGGATCGAACCCGGGCCGTCTGCGTGGGACGCAGGTATTCTACCACACAGCCATACCTCTGCTTGGAAATACAGTGAAAATACCTTCCTCTGCTTGGTAATGCAGTGAAAATAACTTTCATTCTTCGCAAACGCAAGCGCCCTTTATATAGGCGTCGCAATATAACATGTAATATCCCAGGAATATTGCGTGGTACAAACGTACATTGCCATCGAGCGTCAGAACATGCGACTATCATAACGATTTCGTAGTTTAAAGCCGGCCACTCATTACAAACGGCACACAACTGCGCGTATTCCCTTAACACCACCTAGTGGGTGCATAGCAAGTATGCACTAAGTGGTTGAAGTAGGCACTCGGGACAGGATGTCGCTATCGCGTTCAACTCTTAAAGGCGAAGATTAAGGGTCCCCCCAATTTTTTTTCATACCCAGGTACGAGGTCGGTACTGGCAGAGTTAAGAGCCCTCATCACGGGGATCCGCACCTTGCACCCTGCCACAACCTCCACGAACTCCCCAACCCCTGTAGCCCCGAAATCCTCAAACGAACCTCTGGTCGCCCTTTCAACACTTCATAGCACGTTGAATGGTCTAACACAGCAGATTACGCACCAACTTACACAGCAGCTTAACCAAACCCTCTTGAACCAAAATACACTGATCGTCTCGACGCCATTTCAAATCGAATTGACGCACGAATCGGCGAACAAAGCAGCATAGCGCGCACCTTCTCCATTTCGAAAATCCTTAGAAACTTGGCAATGGAACTGCCGCGGCTACCGTCGTAAGCGGGGCCTTTTACAACTATTTATTCAGAAGCAACTGGTGTCGCCGGATATCATCGCACTTCAGGAGACTGGGACTCCTGAAGTGCGACTTCGTATCCGCACTAGCCGGATGCGAAGTTTTTTAGGGTCCGCAGGATGGGAAGGCGGCCGTCCTGGTCAAGAAGTCTCTAACGCTCATCGGCCACGACACTATACCTAACACTAATGTTGACCATGTAATTATTGAGCTGATCTTGCAAGTAAAAATGCAGAAGATGACCAAGAACAGCTTAGAGGTGCGGAATGTTTATAGCCCGCCTAGGCAATCAGACGCGGATCTACGACAACTCATTCCCCTGGTAGCACATATTGTTGCTTCAAAGTTGTAACAACGCTGATAATGTTGTCCTATGTTGAGCAACATTGGACACCTTCAGGCAATGTTGCCGGAACGTTATGTTGCTGGAATGTGACAACCAAATATTTAACCAACGTTACACTGATGCGATGAGGTTTCATGTACACAGAACATAGTTACGGGTAGTGTCTAGTTCATCACCTTTTCATCAATAGAATTTACCAGATTACCACAAACTTTAGTAAGCAGGTCGTAGTTCAAGAGTTTTTCAGCAAAAACATGCGGAGACAAAGCGTCAAATCGTCGATTCAGCATATTACACAGCTTTTAAATCTCCAAATAACTGATGGCGCGCGTCACTCATCGCATAACTACCGGAGAATTTTCCACCTGCATGTGGAGCAGACTCGCAGTGTTGCCAGGTTTGGCTATTTATAGCCAAATTGGGCTACAGAAAAAAATTTTTGGCGTTGACTTGGGCGAGTTGGCTACGTGGCTATATTTGGGCTACTGAAAATCGGTGAGTTGGCTTTGTTTGGGCTATAAGTGGAGCCGTCTTAATGAACCCTTCAGAGGTGACTCTCATCGAGCAGAAATAAATCTCTAAAGGCGCACTCACATTTAGTCTTGAAGGGGCCGAAAGTGGCAAAATTAACCAGAAATACGCACGCTTCGTCATCTAAGCGAGCGGAAAACCATGCGATGAGCACCATCGGTCTATGAGCATATTCGCCTCGGCGACAGCGGGACACCTTTCTGCCTCTCCTGGAGCCCTACTTTGGCTATGAACCATGTGATTGGACTTACATATGAACCACGTGATTTCAGGCCTCAGTTTCAGACTGGAGGCCAAGGAGTTGGATGTGTATTTATATATATATAGATGCAAGCGGACCTTCTTTTATCGGAACCTTCTGAAATTTCACCTAGTTTCTAGCAGTTCATCTTGTTTTCAATCAAATTCAGACACAACGCGGGTAGTGGTGTATGCTGTAGAACCTACACAAGTTAGAGCGTATACGCAACAAAGAATGATGAGTCATGCACCTGGCCGCGTTTCACCCAATATCAGATTTCGGCGCCTGTGCTCGTGCTTTGCGTGACGTCTGCGTTGCCTGGAGCAACTTTACCAACACTATTTTAATTCTTTATCTACCGCATTACCCACCGCGATGGGCAACTGGTTATGGCTCTCGACTGCTGACCGAAGGACACGGGATCGAAACCCGGCCGCGGCAGCCGCATTTACACGAAAGCAAAATGATACACAGGCCTGAGTGCTTAGATAAGGTTTACGTTAAAAAACCCCAGGTGGTCGTGATTTCCGGAGCCCTCCACCACGGCGTATCTCATAATCTGTCGTTTTGGGACGTAAAACCTCGACTTTTATAGCTACCGCTCCCGCTGCTGTGTCGCTCACTGTCGAAACAACATTAAATTATGCATTTATAAGTGGGAATTTTTTTTATTTGGCAGTGCTAAACTGAATTGGACGCATCATTTGAATATTCACGGGGAAGGCGACAAAGACTGGTGCCTATTGTCATAAAATTAGTCTAGGAAAGCAAAAAAAAAAAATCCTTCACCTTGTTTTTTTTTAATGTTTAAAATACTGCAGAGTTGGTGATAACTGAACACCTCGCATCGGAAGGTCATTTTCCAAAGCAACAGACTGGTGAGACGAAGCTTGCAGAATTTATATTTCTTTTTCTTTTTCGTTTTCTTGAGTACAAGTTGTTAGCTACACTGACGACGGGTTGCACAGTACATAGAGGGATTCTAACAGTCGAATGTTAAAATGCAAGTCCAACTAAAACTGCGAATAAGATGGCTGTATTTGGCTACAAATATTTTTCCTCTTTTTTGTCTTTGGCTACATTTGGGCTACAGTTGCTCAGGCTTTTGGCTACGCCGCCTCGTCCAACCTGGCAACACTGGAGCAGAGCCGCCGGAACGCCGGCCGACGCTTCTTGAGCAGGTGTATCGCAACGCGAAGTATGCCTGGTTTGTGCCGGCTTCGGCTGCTTGCGCATGCGCTTTTTCTTGAGGCGTACAATCGAGACTTACGAAGAAGGATGAGATGCAGCGCAACATCTTCCAAAGGCTCACCAGTTTTGGTCCGGGGCAAGTGTTTTTCAGTTTTTATTCACGAACTACGTTGGCTCGCGGAGCGTATGGCTGCGTTTGGGCAGTTAGGACTCTAACGGCACAATAGTTGCGTTTTCTCCTCGGCGCTGGAAGTTCGGCGGACTTCCTTGCGGTTGTATTTTCGCCTGTTTTTGCTGCGGCATCATCTGGACCACCGGTGAATAGAGTGTACTTTCATGCGCGGTACTTCTTTTGAACGCGAATCGGCAACTGAAGCCATGCAAGCGAAGAAATGAGCATGGAAATCGCCCGCAGTTCGAGTGCTTCTGTTGTGGTGTGCCGAGTGCTCGCGTTGTTTTGATAGGCGTTGAAAATGAAACGATAAAGACCGAAGAGTGCGCTCGATACTTTGAATGATCGCCAAATACAAAGGGGAGTCGTTGGACATGTACAGAGGCGGGCTTTCAGTTTCTCAACTGAGTGAAGCGACGAAGTGTTGCGGCTAGCAAATGAAGTTAATTTTTAAATGTGTTTATGACTGAGCAGCACGTATCCGAAGTTTACGCAGCTTGTCATCTCTAGGAAATGTATGCGATGGTGTGTCGCGACCAACGATGCTGTTATGACAGCCTTCAGCGCAGCAGCAGCTAGGCATTTCGTTCCGCCGCGACAAATGCTTTAAAACCGAAGACCGACCGCGGGAAAGCATGTGTCCTACAAAGCGATAAGTTTCCCCGACGTTTCAGACGGTGCACGCGAGTAGCGCCGACAGCAACGAACAGGCACTGCCGCGCGCGTGGGTTGTCATGACGTATTGCAACGGCCGCTAAGGTGATAGGTACAACCAGAAAAAAAAAGATGTCTCTCGTCCTTTTTTTTTTTTTTTAAATGCGACTGCATTTCTTAGTCGGGCTGTCAGGCGCATCCGGCGGCGTCCGCGGAGGAGGAGGAGGATAGGTTGAGGAGGTGTCCGCGCGCCGGCAGGTGTTATCTCTCCGCTCTTACTCCCTCTCCCATAGCAACAGCTGCGGGCGCGCGCGCGCGCTTATCCTCGCCCCTAGCAACCGGAGCATGTGGTGCGAGAGAGTGTAGGAGAGGGTAGGTGCAGTGCTTCGCCGCTCCTTCTCTCGCCGTTCGCTCTCTCTCCTCCCTGCGCCCCACTCTCCCGTCCGCTCGCGCCTCACTCTCGACCGTTCGCTGGCTGGGCGCCTCTCAAGGCGATGGCAGAAGTCGGTGTCGGCGCAAGAAATGCATTCGCATTTCCTCACGATCCCCTTCGGGGAGGTGGGGGGCATTTTTTTCAAATTACTTTGTTGTATTTGTAATTTTTAGCAGTTAAACTCTTGTTCTTTCACAAAACACCGGCCGCAATGCTATCGTTCCGTATCCTCATGTGCCTGAACCCTAACGAAACCTGAATCGAAAAAAAAGTGGCTGATGGTTTCGCTCTGGCTAACCACAAACCATTATTAACGCCATAGCGTTAAAGAGCTCGTTTCGCAGAAATTCCGGTGTTGGCGTTGTTGTCGGCGTCGTTGGTTGTGAGCGAAAAATCATCTTGTCCGAGACAGAAAAATTGAGAAGGTGCAAATAAATGAAATAATAAAAATCTTTGGTTCGGGGTAGAATCGAACCCAGACCGTCTGCGTGGCAAGCAGGTGTTGTACCACAGAGCCACGCTATTGCTTCAAACTGCTAAAATAAATAAATAAATAAATAAATAAATAAATAAATAAATAAATAAATAATAACACTATGTGAATGTCATGTAGTGGATGAAGTCTCCTTAACGCACGAATATTGCGTGGCAGAAGCGTAGAACCACGCCAGACGTCGAAACATGTGAATTGCGTAACGAGTGGGTGTTTTAAAGGCCCACCCATTGCAAGCGCTCAGACATATTTAATCACCATCAGCATCAAAAGCATTAACAAAGTGAACAGCTGTGTAGGTTCGCGTGTTGCCTTACAGACGCGTCGTGGGCAATTCGCTGATTCGCAAAAAAAAAAAGAAAAGAAAAGAAAAGAAAGAAAAAAAGAATTATGCGTGGTGGGCACCTGGACATTCCGGGGTAGCTTGAAGCGGTGAGTACATGTTACGTGCACAGACGCTAGTTTCCATGCGGCTCGCTTGAGGCACCCACCAAGAACCGAAGCAAGTCTATGAATTGAGAAGGCGATGCCTACGGGGCTCAATTAATTACGCTATCGCGTTCTCTTGCAGGCGAAGCTCAAGCGTCCTCCAAGTTTTTCGCCTGTCGAGTCGCTTTACAGGATCGAGTTTCGATAGCCCGCGCGTTTCTCGTGGCCAAGGCATGAGCGTCGAGACGGAATTCTCTTTGATATATGGCCGGCCATGGCATGAATTTCTCGCATCCTCTTCTGTACGTCTACACCGGCCGCTGCTGCTGGCTCTGAGTCATGCTCGCGCAGCGCGTGTACAGACACATAACAGCTCAAGCATATGGGGCGAGAACGGAAGCACAACAGATAACTATCGCCGCCTTCCACTAGCAGATTGCGACACCTCACGAGTATAGTGTTGTGCACGAGCATGGCGATATACGACAGTCAGGGGCTGGAAGCTATATGGATGTCTACGTCTAAATGCTTGCACTTCTGAACCCGGCAACAAAGTTTGTCTTACGCAGCTGAAACGTTTTGTTTCAAGGGGCTCCGTAGAATCTACCAGTTCGGCCTTCACAATAATAATAATTGTTAAGGGGTTTATCGTCCCAAAACCACGACATGATTGTGAGGGACGCCTTAGTGGAGGGCTCCGGAAATTTCGACCACCTGGGGTTCTATAACGTGCACCGAAATCTAACCCCCGCATTCAGAAACGCTCCTTGACTTGAACTTGACTTGCCACCGCCTTCAATTCAGCACAAACGCGTTTCGAACGCGCTGTCTTTAGGCGGTGCCAAGGCAAGCACAAACGCGTTTCAAACGCGCTACCTTGAGGCGGTGGCAAGTCAAGTTGAAGTCAAGGAGCATTTCTGAATACGGGGGTAAGTACACGGGCCTCCAGCACTTTCGCATCCATCGAAAATGCGGCCGCCGCGGCCCGTGATTTAATCCCGCGGCCTTCGGGTCACTAGTCGAGTACCGTAACCACTAGGCAGGGGCGGCGGTAGCGGGAGGTAAGGGGCGGCTGGAGCTCCCCCAGAATTTTCGCCTGCCTTTAGTTTGACCATTCTTTTGCCACGGAGAAACAAAGGGCACCTATTTCACGCTGCGTGTTCTGTTAATTTATAAGAGCCCCTCCCCCCTTTTTATTTCTCTCTCACTGCAAGGGGTCCCTCATCTTTTCCACCTGTCCACAAGGGGTCCCCAAAACATCCATGGCTGAGAAGTTTAACCGCTGGTTAAATGTGTTTGTGGCTATGAAGCTTAATTTTTTGACGATAATCGCGGCTTGATATATTGCAGGACACTTGATATATTGCAAGAACGGTTCACTTCCCACGTTCACCCCCGAAAAGCCTGAGCGCGGGCTCGATTCCCGACCACGGCGGCCGCATTTCGGTGAGGGACAAATGCAAAGTAGACCCGCGATCGCGACCGCGTCCTTAGATTCAAAGTTCACAAATTCTTCTCGAGCGTTCCCCTCCTGCTCCCCCCCCCCCCCCCGCGTCCCTTCATGCTCGTTCAAAACGGGCGGTGCGTTTCCTCCCTGCTTGAGCATTCGACGGCAGGTCTAACCAACACCACCTGTCTAGCACGCGGGGGGGGGGGGGGGGGATGTTATCGCAAGCGCCCTCTACACGACGGAGATGGGCCGGCTGGTTTGATCTCTGCTTCAGACGCGTTCGTACCGCCGCTCGCGCGCGTATACCCGCGGGTTGTACATCCGATACGCGGGGGACTTGTTATCACTTTGAACTTTATACGGAACATGACGGCGACGGCGCAAACCTGCCGAGAGGGTCCATATAGTTGCTATCGCAATAAAATGCTATGACTGTCACGCCTCTGTCGTCTTCGCAAACGAACTCTACGCCGAGGCAGAAAAATTTTTCCGCACCGAATTGTTACACTTAAATGAGCAATTAACAAAAACTCATTAACTTTTTAATTGTTAACTTGATGGCAGTTTCTTATATTGAAAAGTTGTAGGACGTGACAATTTATGGCACATCCATTTTTTTTAATCTAAAAAAAACACGCAGTTTGAGATTATAATCGTCGAAATGGGGTCCCAGAATAGAGGTACGTGATACCGAAACTGAGCGCTCCGGACACGCAGAAAATGCGCCATCTGGGTTACGTTAGACCGGAAAGCTCCCGTGACGAACTTTGAAACAGGCGTGTCGCAGCAGAATTTCGTCATAACAACGCCAAGTCGTCCCAAATACCCCATTGGACCGCTTATTCTTTGCGCTTAGTGTTTAGTGCTTATCTGTTTCCATGTTATACTCTAATGAAATGCAAAGAACTATTTCGCTTGTCTGCGAGAAGTAGCGCCGCAGTGGCTGCTGCCTAGTTTTACACTGTAGAGTAAAATAAAATGCGGAAATTGCCGTTTTCTTGGGTACGGCGCGGGAAAAAAAAAACAACAGATAAGCGCTACACACTAAGCGCAAATAAGCGGTCCATCTGGGACGACTTGGCGTTGTTTCTGACCAAATTCTGCTGCGACGCGCTTTATTTTTTTTTTCAAATTTCGTCACGGGAGCTCTCCGGTCTGACGTAGAACTCAGATTGCGCATTTCCTGCGCGCCCGGAGCGCTCAGTTTCGGTATCGCCTGGAATGGGGCCCTAATTTCGACGATTAATATCTCAAACTATACATTTGTTGTTTTTTTTAGATTTTTAAAAAATTGGTATGCCGTGAATCGTCACGTCCTACAACTTTTCAATATAAACAACTGCCCTCAAGTTAATAATTAAAAATATAATTAATGAGTTCTTGTGAATTTTTCATTTCAGTGTAACTCTAGGTGCGGCAAAAGAAGACAGAGGCCCGACAGTCATAGGATTTTTATTAAAAACCCATTTTGTCTAAAAAAACCCTACGCACACACACACACACACACACACACACACACACACACACACACACACACACACACACACACACACACACACACACACACACATATATATATATATAATCAAGTTGCCCCGGCTTCTTTCTGAAATGTCATTTTTAAAACATCGCTGTTATCATGGTGATAGCAGTTGTGCGAAAAGTTAATTCAAGCAGTGTGCATTGTGCTTCGAACGTCTGTAGAAATTAACGGGGCCCTGCAACGCTTTTCCAGCATGATCAGAAAACGCTTCCGATCGACAGTCGAGACTCCAGAGAACATGCGAGCCAACCAAAATAATACAGCACGCGAATTTAAATTTAGAATTAATTCTGAGTCAGCTTAGAATCGTTCACTCTTCTGTCGACAAATGACGTCATAAACCCAAGTGACCGCGCCATAAACACAAAGGCCAGAGCCATTGGCTGATTTGAGCATCGTGAGCTTTACCACGACCGCCGCGCGATGCCACGACGAGCCCTCTCGCTCTAGGGAGCCTTCATGTGCGCGCCTCCGTGCTCTCGCTCGCTCGCGATCACCCTGAAAGTAAGCCGAGCGTTCGAATAAAAAATAAGCGCTGAAGGTCATGACGCGCGTTGAAGAACGGACGTAGCTTCTTGTACCATTGTCACCCCCCCCCCCCCCCCCGTACGAAAGGAGAGAGAATCTAAGGCCTGACCACACGTACGCGTTGCAGCGCGTGGCTTGTAGACTCGGCGCCGCGCCCTCTCCCTATGGAGAGAGAGGACGAGCAGCTTCGTGTAGCCGCTAGCCCTCTCCCTTCTAGGGAGAGCCCGCGGCACCGAGTGTACACGCCACACGCGCTGTCGCGCTGCAACGCGTACGTGTAGCTTAACTCCGCTTGTATACTTCACGGATTGTAAAAATTTTTGCGGCAGTTGATTTGTGAGGCAATAAAGTCACTTAATAAAGCCATTTGATGATTACTTGGAAAAGTGTTGCAGGCGTGGAACCACGCGTGCCCGTGCTTCGCGTTCTTAACTTCTTACCGCGCCGACCTACCCGCTGCATCCTCCCTTCAGTACGGACGCACGCATCCCAGCGTTACGCAGGACTGCAAAATTAAGATAAGCTGAAAGACCATTAAGTGGCGCGGCAACAGCTCAAGGAAAGAAACTGCGGGACGAGAAGACTCCTCAACCGGTGCGGTCTGTTTTGAAAGTGTATACTATACAGACTAGAACACAATCGGTATTTAGAGTGCTCAGTAAAATCTGTTGCAGAGTGTATTAGAGCGGGTGGTCTATTTCGGTTGTCTTTCTGTCTGACGTACAAGTCGTCATCTGGCTTTCTTGATATAATTTCCTGTCTTGAAAACTCGGCGCTCGCCAGTTTTTCTGTCAAGAATGCTATGTCAGGATGAAAACACGAACGAGGTTCGTGACCGGGAAGTGCTAGGGTTTTACGAGCCAAAATCGCGATATAATTATGAGGCACGCCGCGTGGGAGACTCCGGATTAATTTCAACCACGTACAGTTTCTTGGCGTGCGCCTAAATATAACCGCACGGGTGTTCTTTAAGTGTCGTTCCCACAGAAATGCGGCCACCGAGGCCGGGATGGCCGGGAGTCGAACAAATACCTTCGTGCTTAGCTACGCGACATCTCACGTGCAAAGCTACCGTGGCTGGAGGCTGTGAAGGGCCGGGAGCGCGTCGATAACGCAAGGAAAGGCGAAAAAGATGGATGGATGCGAATTAAACTTCCTTGATAGTAGTCCCGAGTTTTTTTTTTTTTTTTCTTTTTTTTTTTTTTTTTTTTTTTTTTTTTTTTTTTTAAGACAGAAGGACGCCTCAAGTGCGCCCTTCGTTTTTGAGCGTACACAAGCAGTAGCGTAGTCAGAAATTTTTTTCGGGGGAGGGGGGGGGGGGTTCAACCATACTTTATGTATGTTCGTGCGTGCGTTTTTATGTGTGCGTGCATATATACGCAAGCAAAACTGAAAAATTTCGGGGGGGGGGGGGTGAACCCCCCCCCCCCCCCCCTTGGCTACGCCACTGTACACAAGATATGTCTTGCACATGGCGTCAGACACGAATCCTACTACTCTACTGGTGCTCTCAACTGTTTCTAGAATGCCCGAAGTGCGCCCTTTGTTTTTGAGCGTACATAAGATATGTCTTGCACATGGCGTCAGACACTTGACTGGTGCTCCAAGCTGGTTCTAGAATGCTAATAGGGTGCTAACAGCTGGGTTCGTGTGCATGTTTTGTTGACACGTGCGCTTATTCGTCGTTTTCGTGACGACTGGGTTTCACCAACTAAACCTTTTATCGCCCGACGCAGGCCGCGCCTGTTTTACCGAATGTTCTGACAGCATGCAACACACGTTTAGTTGAGTACATTCTGCAAATTACGCTAGCACCACCAGTGATAAATGTTCGGTGACACATGTGCCGAAAAGCCGACGCGTTTTACCGCCATTGTTGCCGTTCAGTGGCGTAGTGGCACATCGGACCCGTGCACCCCCCTTCCCTCCCCCGATTTTTTTTTTTTTTTGCCATGGCATACAGTTCACAAAATGACACTCGACTAGATTTGCCTGCACGGCCCCCCACTTCAGATCAAGGAGATTCCCCTGCCCCCCCCCCCCCCCAAAAAAAAAAAAAAAAAGAAAAAAAAAAGAAAAAAAAAGAACAATTCGGGTGGGAAGGGACAGGGGTCAATCCCCTCTTTCCCCGCCTCGCCCGAAGGAAACTGTCGGACTTTAAATATTAAAGTTCATTCATTCATGCCTACGCCCCTGTTGCCGTTGTGCCTGTTTTAATGTGAGAGTGGCCACAAGTTCTCCAAATAAAAAGTTCAGTATTTGCCGGTTTGATTCCTGCCTTCTTCGCCGTTGCAGATTTCGAGAGAGGTTTGAACTGCTCCAACGGTCCAGCCACTCCCCTGGTAGCGTTTGTTTCAGCCTGCTCTACTCTTAGCGGCGTAATGCAATTCGTCCGGCAACGGTGGTAATAAAAAAAAATTAAAAAAATTAAAATGTCGGCTGCCAGGGGAATGTGGTGCTCGGTTCTTCGCTTCGGGAAATCCACGAAGGGACTGCCATGCCGGTTGTCAACGAGGAACTGCGCTTACTATCCAGTTCAAGATGTCATGTATGGTCTAAGTCCCGAACAAAGAGAGGTACGAGTGTGAAGTGCTAGTTTTCTTTTTCTCGTTTTCATATCCGCGCTGTATGATACCCATGTGGTGCAGTGAAAATAAGATACATTTTGTAGGAGTTCGCTAACTGTCATTCAGCTCTAAGCAAACATCGCTTCTCTAAAGCAACAATTAGTTGTGTCAGGCTATTTTTATATTCACATGCGTGCCGACCATAACGCAGGGTGTCATCCATCCACGTCAGATGCATATGCTTTAAATGTCTCTTTCGGTATGATGTACTTTATTTTTTTCTCTTGCGTGTTCTTAAATTACGCCTTTATTCAGACACAGACTAAAGAATAAAGATGCGTTCCAGCTGGTATCGCAGATGCTTGTCTTTTGTTTATTATTTTTTTTTTCTGCTGCCATTGCCGGCAGTATTTTAAACGTGTGAATCACTATGGTTAGCAGAAATTGGCCAGGAGCGAATGCCCAGCGCTTTCAGAGCCTTTCGCCATTAGCTCAAAAGTGACTCAAAAGTGAGAAAAGGGTGCTCAGTTTACAGAAAAGAAACGCCGCACCCGCCGGCGATATTTGAAGGTTATCACGCGGGTATGGCACGATAGTATCAACCCTGTTCCCCGCGCCGATTGGCTGCCGCGTTTCACATGTTGCCTGGTGTGTGATTGAAAAATAAATAACTTAATCTCAGGCGCAACATTTTCTCAACTAATCGCAGGAAGTATATTGCGTCTTTCAGCCGCAGCCGTGCCTGTGGCGAAGCGAGGGCAACGCCTCAATTTCGAGCAAACGTCTCGGCATTGTTTTTCACGTTGCCGAGGTGAATGATCAAGACATTGAAGCAATTGATTACGGCCTTCCCCCGCAGATATTTGGTTATCATTAAATAAGCTGTTGTACCCAAAAGTAAGTATGTGCTTAATTAAATTTGGAGTGCTTTGAGTCTGAACAAGACAAGTGGAATGGAAGAGGCTTGAAGTAGTGAGAAGCCGTGAAATTGGGAATGTCATTGGGGCCAACAAAATGAAACTTACATGCTGCCCAGTGAACGCAAACCAATTACAATAAAACAAACTCTTTTGCAAGCGAGTCTTGTAAACATTCGGCTAAACCGGTTGAGTGTTTGGATTTGTCTAGCATTTGTATCATAAGCATGTTTAATATATATGTTAGGCGCTGTTGAATCTTTCTTTTCGATTTTTAGGTGTAGGCATTTTGTCTGAAGGCTAAGAGTTAGTCAGAGGATTGTGAATCACTGATTTTAAGTAGGTATCTTGCATTTGTTCTCACTAGCTGTGGCAGCTTGGTGGCTAGGTGTAGTGCTGTTAAGTTCTGGGACATGGGTTTGATTCCTGGTCACAGTTGCCATATTTCGATGGGAGCAACAAACACCACGATTTATATGCATGGCAAAGAACTTTAGGTAGTCAAAATAATCCCATAACCCCCCATTTTGATGTTTGGAACCCCAGAAATAATGTTTTTTTTTTTTTTTTTTACTTTTGTTGCCAAGGGCTGCCCAGGGTGCTGCTTTCAGGTAATGAGTATGTGCAGCATCTTGGGCTGCCCGGGAATAACGAATTAAACAGGCTCGAATGATTAAAACATATTACTGATGGTACAACACATCTTACCCATTAGTTGCTCTCTAGCATGGTAGTGCAGTGTATGAAGGGGAACCCAAAAGTAAGGATAATGTTTTATTAATGTGAAAAAGGAGTTAATATTGTGCATGGCTCTAGGTGCACACACTTCTGCTACCATTGTCATCAGTCGATCAAGAACACCCTTTTACAAAAACTGCATTGCTTTGTCCGCCACCGTGGTGTAGTAGTTACGGTGCTCAGCTGCTGACCCAAAGGTCGCGGGCTCGATCCCTGCTGTGGCGGTTGTATTGCAATGGATGTGAAATGGTATAGGCCCGTGTACTGTGCGATATCAGTGCACGTTAAGGAACACCAGATGGTCAAAATTTCCCCAGAGTCCTTCCTCCACTATGGTGTGCCTCGAAATCATATCGTGTTTTTGGCATGTAAAAGCCCAGATATTATTAACTGCATTGCTTCTGTTTGAGCCTCTGTTACGTACTGCATTGGTTTTGCAATGGCCAACATTAAAGACCAATGCTCCTGTTTGCACACCACTTATGGAGCAGTGCTTACTACTGAGAAATGTGATGACCGCTGGATGACCACCTGTCCTGTATTGAGGGCTATTATCCTCCATTCTGAAAGAGGTATGAAAATTTTGAAAAATGTCCCACATTCCACACTTTATTATATATATATATATATATATATATATATATATATATATATATATATATATATATATATATATATAAAGATACGGCAGCACCTTGAGTTCAGCTGCATCTGGCCTCACCGTTTGAGGGATGTGTTAGCTGCAAGCACTCCAAGCTTCCGTCAAAGTCGGTTAGCCGCGAGGTTCACGGCGGCAACGAACGCTTCTGGCACCAGCTGCGCATTGATAATAATGACATTGTTCCATGTTGGAGCGTATTGCAGTGATGTATGGAATAGCTTTCTTTCTCACAGATATGTATTTAAACTTCAGCTTGTGTCGGTCATTCTATTTCCTTGTTTCAGGCATGTCCTAATATTGCGTGAGAAAATTTCTTGCCACGCAAAAGTGAAAATATAAGTTATCAAAGGAATTTCTTAATGTGCTGTGTCAGTAACCTTCCCCACCCTTGGTGGTTACCCTAGATGATATCAGTACTTGCATTCTCGCAGTGGTGCATTCTCTTGCAATCCAGTACTTATACCTGTAATAAATAATCACGAGTGTTTGTTTATGGGACCCATTTTTAGTTTGCAGTGCCATGTGACATATACCTTATTGTCTTTTGTGTTTCCTGCATGTACAACTATTCTGTGTTATTCTTTTTCTTTATTTTAATGCGCCTTTCTCATGTGTTTGCAAGTGCTCTATTACTGTACAGTTTATTGCAAGTCAGTGCTGCTGTAATTCCCTATGAGGAAAAGACTTAGCCCCGAAAGTAATTTCTCCTTGAGTCTTAGCTCGTGTTTCAGGCAATACAACTGTATTGCCTGAAACAATAAGCTTCAAACATCACCCTTCCCCACATTGCTTTTCTTGCCCTTTGCAACTCATCTCCTAAACTGAAACAAAAGCTTTGAGAGACATCACTTGAAAGAATTGGTGGGCTGTTTCAAACGATGGTGAAGGGGTTAGACAAGCAAGCCCATTGCATCTCGGACAGATTGCACTGAAATTGCATAATGTGCGGGAATGTTTGAAGAATTATTCAAATTATAAAACTTTTCTTGTTATTCTTTTATATGCAGGTCTGTGAAAAGTTTTGTTCTGAAATATTCTACGACCCTTCCTGCTCATTTCGTCGTTTGAAAACTTTTCCTTTTTGGTGTAGATATTCCTGACTCCTTTTGGAGTAATGATGTTTGTGCTGCAACAATAAATTTGCCTGTTTCGAGGATTTCATATTATAATAAATATCCAGAATCAAGATGAGTCTGACAGGCGGTAGTACACTACGAAATAAAATTTTTATAAGGAGGATTACAGTGCCTGAGACTGACAGGCTAACATTTCTGTAGGGGAACCTATCTTTGTCAAAGGTGCCTTTGTCAAAGGAGGCAAAAATGCTTGAAGCTCGTGTACTTAGATTTAGGTGCACATTAAGGAACTCCAGGTGGTCGAAATTTCTAGAGCCCTCCACTGCGGCGTCTCTCATAATCATATGGTTGGTTTGGGACGGTAAACCCATCAATTATTATTACAAAGGTGACTTAATCTTCCTTGGCTTGTTAGTGGGTTGATGAGGTGCCGTCACGTGGTGTCATTACTTGTGATGACCTCTGTAGAAAAAAAGATATAAAGAAAATGTATAGTGTCATTTTCGTAATTATGGTCATAGAGAGGACTGAGCTGTAAAGGTGAGGCATAGGAGGGGAGGAAAAATAGAGGAGAAAGGGGTAATTGGGGCAGGAGCATTGTGAGAGAACTGGTCACATGGCCGACAGGTGTAAGTTGCACGTGTGTAATTTGAATAGGTGGGTCAGAGGGTCAGTAATTGTAAAAACAGCCTACCAAAATGCAATGGGGTTTGGTGAAAGGATGTTTGGAGGTAGTTAAGGGGTCCTAAGTGATTTTGTATGGATGTGGCTGACAACTTTGAAGTTCTGGTGGCATTGGGTTGGTATGAAAGAGTGGGGGGATGGTGATGGTACAAAGAGGATGGAGTTGGAATCGAATTTGGTGGTCTTTACAAGGCGTTAACCTCCAGTGGATGCAACGAGAGGAAAGTCAACTAGGGCTGAACCTTGTTTATTTGGTTGATGTTAGCTCATATTTTCATATAAAATACAAAATGGCACACGAGAAGTAATTTGAATAGTTTGATTAAATTGTACTACCCTTTTTTTCTAGACAGCAGTAGTGTAATACATTCTCATATTTGAATGTTGCTAAACCAGTGTATGTTTAGCAGCTTTGAATGGCATATTTTGGCTTGCTGAAAGGTGTTAATTCCTCACTAGGAGCAAGTGTTGGTCAGTGTAGTTCATTACAATGGTTACTGTAACATTGGTTGGGTATGCAGACAATAATGATGCTCAGTGGTGTCAGAGCAGTCTACTGTAGCTGGCTGTGGTGGCTCTAGGTTAGTTTTTTCATTGAAAACAAGGTTGTAGGATTGGTTTGTGGTAATGATGGCCATATCCTAATGGTAGTATAATGATAGCAGTTGCTTTGTTATAGACATATGGTAACAGTTGCTGAGGAGGGTGTTCAGTTTTGTATTACATGAAATGTTAGTGCCTGGTATGTATGTAAAATGTAAAGTTATGGCAAGGAAACCCAAAAATGAACTCGGGATTTAGCTTAATAATCTCAACATTTTCGCACAGTGAGATACATATATGCTCACAGTCGGCGCATTCAGCAGAGATGGGAAACATCATAGAGGTGTTGCCAGGAGGTAGGAAACATAGTTGAATGTATTGGAAAATGTCTGCTTAGGTTGTATAGCTACCGCATCTCCTCACAAGAAAAGCGGAAAAACATTAAAGTGGGTGTCAAGGAAGGAGATGCGATCTCTTGTTATTATTCACTACATGCTTGGAAAAAATATTTAGGATGGTAAATTTTGAAGGAGTAGGTGTGTCAATTAACAAGGAATATCATGGCAGCTTGCAGTTTGTAGGTGACATTGACCTCTTTATTAATAGAGTAGTGTGAAATGACTGAAGGCTTTAACTGGCAAAGTCTAATCATAGGTTTGACACATGCAAAAAATATGCAAAAGATTAAGGAATTTTGTATAGCCTGACAAGGGAACAAGAGTGTGCTTGGCAGCCAGTCGCATAATGCTGTGCAAGAGCACAACAGCTGTCTAGGTGACGTAGTTTCAGGGTACCCCTAGATCAGGAGAAAGAAAATGTTTAGACAAATAAAAATAATAGGGCAGGCATTTGTAAGTTATGGCCAGTAGCTTAAACAAAAAAATGAAAGAGCATACAATCAGTGCATTCTTTTTCTATGGGACTAAAACTGAATGGAAATATTGCAGCGGACGAAAGTGTTCATGATTCAGTAGTAAGTGTTGCGACTTGCTAACGTGGGCTTTTATTTGCAAATGAATGGGAAATGTCTTCCATGTTTTAGACTACTTTTCTAACAGGCTTGTACAGCGCTGCCAGTGACAGTGTTTATACAAATGGCCATTCCAAACAGCAAAGAGGGATAGAAGTGTTCCATTTTGCACCATTTTTAATAATAGCAAAATTATTAATAAGTTTACTTTTGCATTAAAAAATGTCTTTAAGTACGTTACTGCTTGTGAATGGGTTGGCAGAGGGAGTGCATAAATAAAGATACCAGTTGTACATTTCAGAGAGAGAAAGCAGGCAATGGTTTTAAAGGTTGAATGATAAACGGCAGTAAATAACTATGCGAAGTGTGTAGTTTGATATGTTGATTCTGAGACTAAATAGATGCAATCGTATATGAGCTTTTCCTATGCACGTTTTATTGTGTTTATTGTTTAAAGGAATGGGAAAGAAAAGAACGTGTAATTTGGGAAGTAACAAGGCACTGCAGTGAACTGGGCTAGTTGGTACATTTTTTTCATTTTTCTGGTTGATTGTTAATTGTTTTATAAAGTAGCTTGTGAATCTGTCATTCTGAAAGATGCCCCTTGGATGTGTAGTAAGTTATACAACGCATGTGAAGGTCTATAGTAAAGTACCAATGAAATAGATTGCCAAGTTGTTTTATGGGAGCCAAAAGTTTAAAGGACTGCCATAATAGCGTCAAAAATAGTATCATTCCTGTCTAACTGCTCACCATTATCGTGTCATTCTGGTTTAAATGCTCACCATTAATTAATTTTTTGTTTTGTTTCAGCTGCGAGAAGCAGCATTCAACTTTGCCCAGAAAGAGCTTGCACCACATGCAAAGGACATTGACAAGAACAACCATTTTCCAGGTTTTAGAGTATGTATGACAAGAGTTAATTTATGCAATTGCTAGCAGTACCTGTGTGTATGAAGTAGGTTTTTAAAAAATCACCTTATTACTTGCACGTTAAAGAAAGAGGAAAGAAAGAAAAGGAAAATAGTTGTCATTGTTGTACCTACTGTAGCTTTATTTCACAGGGCAACCAACTAGGTGTGATTCTGATGTTGTGTCATGTTAATAGTTTCAAATATGGTACAGCAGTTTTGCCATTCCTAGTTTTTTTTTTAGTGCTACATTTTTCTTCTTTAACGGTTTAGAACTTTTATTAGAAAAAAACAGATTGTTTCTTTAGCAATAGATTCACATTGTGGATTTTACATGTGTGTATGCTAAGTGATAAAAATACTGTGGGAACAATTAAAGTGGAAACTTTGTGACTGAATTGACAAAGATAGCATGTTAACCAATATTGTGGTTTGATTTTTGCAGTGTAGCAGCCCCAGCAGTTTTACCTAAAATATTCCAGCACTATTTCTGACGAGGACAGTTCAGAGAAGTGCATGACGGGACGAGTGCTGTCATACAGTTCTCTGTCCTATGCTCGTAAAAAGTCGTGCTGGAATATTTCAAGTAAGAATATCACCAACTAGCCCCTGCAACGTGTTTTGTTAAGTCCAAGCAAAAATGTGACCTATGCATCATTGTGTAGTATGCTTTGTTGGTAATTTATACAGAAGGTTTTAAAACAGTAATTTTTGTGTTAAGCGAGACAAATTTTTGAGCTGAACAACCAGACGAATGCGCAACGTTTCTCTTCATTTCATTGTACGGCACGTTAGCGCAGGATTCTGGCGGGCACCTCTTCTCTGTGAGTAGTGCAATCACACAGCTGTTCATCCCAGAGCTTGGGTAATACATCTGTATGCGGTGTTGTCACACTGAAATGCCAGTAGTGATAAACGATGCCATCTGCATGTGCTTACAGATGACTCATTCAGGGCAAGCATGTAACTGGCAATTGAAGAGGCTTTCATCCTACAGTACACCTATATAGGCTTATGATGACACTCTGATTTATATGACATTTCTTTATCAAGCATGACAGGGCTTAATGGGAAAGAGCGAAGAAAATTGGCTAATACAGCTACTGGACAGCCAGGCTTTGAAGGCCTCGATTGGTCATGTTTCTTTCTTTTTTTTTTTCCGGAATGTACAGTCTGTTTTACACTTAGGGGAAATCTCTGAGCGCATGGCACGCGGTGCGGCCAGCGCTGCAGTCGCATGCCACCGTAGCAGACGACGTGGTTCAACACTATGCCCTTCAAGTGTCTGTGCACGCATGAGCTGCTGCCGGCGCGCGACTGCAGCGCTGGTCACACCGTGATGTCATGCGCTCCAAGATTTCCCCTAAGTGTGAAACAGACTGTACACAGGTGGTAAGATGAAACCTATAAAGGACTTACAGTGAAAAGCGCAAAGCCTTTTGGTTTTATGTTAATGGGGAGGCCTTGCTTTTAGCATCATTATTTGTTCTTACATTGCACAAGTTTGTGTCCTGAGCAAGTAGATGCATTTCCTTTATTTTTGCATTTATCTGTCAAGCACAGACGACTGAAATATAAATAAATACTACTTTTTTGGCACCTTACATACAGAGCTGATCCTGTGTGTATCCCCCTGTTATCATTTTGTGATGATCTAGTCATGGTTGGCAGCTTATGGCATGCTAACAAACTTGCGTCTGTTGCTAAAGGCTGCCTCGATACACTGTTAAAGTAGGGTGGATGAAATTTAAAAAGGCCTGTGTTATTTAGATTTATGTGCACTACAAATAACCCCAGGTAGTTCAAATTAATCCTGTGTCTCTCACTAATGCATGTCTCATAGCCGTATGCGACACGTGAAACCCCAGGTTTGGCACATGAATCCTCAGAATTTGATTTTAACATGCCGCTACAAGTTGGTTTGAAATGTAGATTTTTGGATAACTTTCGAGCATTTGGAGCCCCGATGGGGCTCTAGTCATGAAGCCTGCCGTAGAGTACATGGAAATCAAGTATGAACATTAAATAAAGACTTGAGTTAGTTGATATCACCTACTCTGTTGTGTTCTGCCTGTGTGCTCTGTCCCATTCTTAGTCGGTTTGAATGTTTACAAGCAGCCCAATTATCAAGCTTCTTAAGAATTAGTCTAGCTCTTAGCATGCTTGCAACTAAAAGTTCATATTAGATGTGATGCTTGTTTGTACCGAGGACAAGCGCTGCCTGGAACCACTGTCCCGCCTCCATCGCCTGCGTAATGGATGAAAAAGATTTCAAGCTCGCCGTACAAGATGCCCTGTAACTTTTTTTTTCTTTTTTTTTTTCTCCCCTTTTAACTGCACTTGTATTTATTGTTATTCCCCACTCCTTTCTGTTGTGCCTTCAGGCCTTGAAAGTATCTTTAATATGTAAATAAATAGATAAATAAATAAGTAAGTAAATAAATAAATAAATAAATAAATGCTGTGCCATTTACTTACCTGTTCTGTGGAACTACTGATAGCTGATCTGTACCGCCCTATAATTTCAGGAATTTTGGAAGAAGCTCGGTGACATGGGTTTCATGGGTGTCACGGTTCCAGGTATGTGTTAAGCATCATAGCACCATAGTAGCCTGTACTTTTTAAGTTGCAGAGTTTTCCTGATGCCACATTCAAATGTAAGGGCTTTCAAATGCAAACCTGCATGGTTTGAGTACTAGCTGACTTCAATTCTGCTATTTTAACATGCCTTCCTAAAGTCATTAATGAAAAGGAAAGCAATTAGCAAAACTCATGCTAACAGTAACAACATGGGCATTTATTGTTCATTGTGATGTCTGATACTGCTGTAAGGCTTATTCATGATTAGTTTTTCCGATATCTTCATATTTTACTCGAAGGCAGTTGTAGGAACTATACTCGGTTTCAACCTAAGAAAAACAAAACAAAAAAAAAACCAAAAAAGCTTTGCCCACAGCCATCGCTGCCCCACCCAGAGAGAATTTGCGTAAATGCTCCATCCAATTGCATTTGCTCATTTCAGTGACATTAAGCACTACAATGCATTTAAGATAATTGGTTTTTGTGTACAGACATGCGTTCGTGGGGCTGATGTTAGCTCAAAAAACTTGGACATCGTGGCAAATTTTATCAGATTCTGACGTCACTGGTCAGCCAAACAATATTTATGTAGCAACGATAAACTTTTAATTGCCAATATGCAAAGTTTTTGGATTAGCAGAGAAGAAGTGCTTACACTTCGAACGGAAACAGCCTAACACGGCTCTTTAACAAAGGTAAATGGCAGGCACCTCATGACTTTGTGGGTGGAGCTTAATTTTTTTTTTTTTCAGGCTGTAACAGACTACAGGGACGTAGTGTTCTTTATAACAGCACATACTTCGCAAAATCCTTAGCTGTTGCAATGATAGCATCAGAGATCTAGAAAACTAGCACTCTGAAGATTTGTTTAATCTATTTTACTGTTTCTGTATCTGTGGTTTCCATTTTGATGAAACCCCAGATTTGGCACGTCAAACACCAGAATTTGATTTGAACATACCACTACAAGTTGGTTTTAAATGTACACAACAAAAGCATTTTGCCTGCTCTGCATGTTTCTTAAGTCTGAAGTGTAACGCATAATATTTACAATTCAGGTGGTTTGATTGTGGTTACCTAGTCTTTGTTTTTCTTTGGCTGTATCTGTCACATACTTCAAAGATCACATTTTGATTATCAGTCTGATAATTAATACAGGAGTTTGCACATGTTTTAGCAAACATATACATTAAAGAGCTAGTTAAAGTGCACATTTTGTGAGAAGCACATTCAAAGTTAGTCTTTTCAGCGCTGAAAAAGTAAAAGCAAAAATCAGGAAAAATTTAATATTTGTAATAGTTTAAAGTTTGAGATGTATGTCTAATAACAGCATATTTGAGAAAATGTTCACATTAAGTCACTTCATTTAGAAGCTTAAGTGTGCAGTGTTTGTTTATGATATGTTGCTTACAACAGTATCTGTCACTTCATGGACAAAGGCAGTGTTGATTAAAAAGCAATATTCTGGTCATAAAGAGCACTTTTTTTTTTTTAGATTGATCCCGATTGAGTAAAGTGATCGTGTGAGACTGGTATAACACATTGCTTTTCAAGCTATTCATCATTTGATAGTTACATTAGGAATAGCTAATGTTAGTCCATGCTTTATATGCACACTTCATGAGATTACAATAATCTTTAGTCATCGTGTAACACTTCAGGGACTGTGTTTAGTCCACTCTTGCTATCTAAAAAAGAGGTGCGTCTGTAAATGTAATATTTCCTCTCTCTTTTCTTACAACTTAGAAGATCACAACACTGTTCAAGTAGAATACTGATTTCTTGTTTGTGTGATGCCTATTTACGCGAGATTCAACAGACAGTTACGCCACGCAAAGCATAGGGGACCATTAATTGTTGTCTTTTAACTGTATTGTAGTAATTTTGATGTAAATTGAAATGAATAAAAGTGGATGTAAAATCACCCTTTCCGTCGGTGGGATCAGAACCCACAACCTTCAAATTATGCATCCAATGCTCTACCAACTGAGCTACGATGGAAGGTGCTTCCCCATCCACTTCGTTGGGTATTCTATGTATGTAACTCCTGGAAGTGTTAGCCAGCGCCACTTGTAGCTAAGGTGGCAAGTGTGGAACACTCATTTTGCCAGAGGGCATCACATGACACGTGATCATTGCACGAGGAGGCTGTTGACCAATAAACCCTCCGACGTAACGGGGGATTTTTTTGTCTATTTTAATTAATTTCGATTGACATCATAGTTACTACACTATAGTTAAAAGACAACTTATGTCCCCTATGCTTTCTTTGGCTAATTGCCTGTTGGATTTCCTTTGGTTGTGTCTAAGAAAGAAATGAGCCCCTTGAAAAAATTACCCTTTTTTCATCTATTTACACGAGGTCACTTTTAATAAAGTGATGCCATGTTCTGATGGCAATATGGCCTGGCGGTATCAGTTGCTGCATATGACTTACCTCTGCATATTAATTCGTAATTTTTGCCTTTGTCTGTTGCAGTGGAGTATGGCGGCCTTGGCGCAGGTTACTTGGACCACTGCATCGTCAATGAGGAACTTAGTCGGGAGCATCTGCTGCTATCGCACTCAGTTATGGTGCCCACTCTAACCTGTGCATAAATCAGATCTATCGCAATGGCTCTGAAGAGCAGAAAAAGAAGTACCTTCCAAAGGTCAGCATCTGTCCTAGTGACACTAATGTACTTTGACCATCTCAGAAGTAATGTGCTCTGCTAGCTTTATCACTGGTGCTATTTGAGGCATTTCTTGTTGCAGCTCTTTGCTAATGCCTGTCTTGCAGGGACTGCAACTGAGCGTGCGAATGTTTACCGTTTCCGATGAAGGGCATTTTCTCAGATGGTGGGAAACAGTGTAGGCACTGGTATTGTCATGGACATTATAGCTAATCAACAACACGATTTAAATTTATAAAAAGGAGTCAAATGATCATGCCTATGTTCGGATCTGCAGTGTGCTGACATCTTGCTTTGATGATGCTGTGAATCAATTTAGGCTGGTTGGTTTCTCATGCTTAGTTTCTTTGTGATATATCCTTAAAATGCCGTGCACACAACTATGCACACAATGATAGTGCATTAAAAGCTAAAGCACTCATGAAAATAATGATACTAAAAAAAATTCTGGATACAGCTTGAAACACTTCTGATTAGCCCTGTGTGGGCAGCACTTGCTGACATACAAACCTCCTATATATACAGACCCCTCTAAGCAAGTGTGAAGCTCAGGAATTTCTGATAAGATATAAATTTTCGCATGGCACATCCCTTGACATCGACATAAGCATGATGCTGGGCTGAAGTATCGATTCTGGTGACTTCATGCACTGATGTAGCTATTTGTGATGTCGGGTACCAAAACATACAGAATGGCTACTTGTGCATCACCAATGGAGCATCGTAGTGGAGCGGCTGTGGAGACGTCATGATATCTTGCAGGAGCACATGATGAAGAGCTGATACTGGGGCGCGTGTCAGGGTACAGTAGGATCCGAAACTAGCTTTTAAAGACATGTTGTAATTAAATTTTCAAGGTACACTCATGCTTACCAGTACATTTTTGAGGCTCTAGAGGGCTTGGCCTTTCATTTGATGCAAAAAAAAAAAACTGGAAAATTGTCGTGTCAGTACCCCTTTAAATCACTGGACACTCTATGCAGGCCTCAGGTAGGCCTCGTCCAGAAAACGGCCTAACACTGCTCCAGTGGGCATTGCTATGACACTGCTTTCACAACAGTGCCAAGTACACCAGGTGGCCCTTAGCAGCACATTTGGTCACAAGCTTGCAGCAAGAATGGCACTGGTAGTTTTCCAGAGACACCATGATGGTCTTGCATGCCCGGTGTCTTGGGGGAGCTCGAGCCCCTTGCACCTTCCATGCACAACCTCACCTCTGTTACTTTACTCTTGTTTTTTCTTTCTTGCTGACCTTGTATGTGCCTCAGTGTCTGCATATTGTCTGCAACAGTCCACAAGCCAATGAAACGACTAAGGAAATCACTTATGATGTTCATTCATCTTATTCATGACAGCCTCACTTAATCCTTTGAGCATATCTATTGTGCATTCCATCGCAGAGCCAATAAAAGTAAAAAAAATAGGACTTCATGCTCTGGCTGTTACAGCTTCATATCCAGTCCAATGGCAATCAGTAAGCCTTTGTTATCTCTTTAAAGGAGCACTGACACAAAAATTTTGCACCTTGTTTTTTTTGTTGCAATGGGTAGCTTATGACCCACTTATCACGGCTGGAAACCTTGTTTGCACGAGTACGCGACGGTTATTTATTTAGAGACGTTTCTAGAGCGCCCAGTCTCAGTTTCGGTTTCAAAGAGCACTGAGCTAGGCAGGAGCAGTTCCGGGGGGCAAGGTAAACACAGCTGGCCACGTGACCACGCAAAACTGTGACGTGGGCGCTGCGCGTGAGAGCGGGCGCCGCACTCAGCCAGCACACACAAAGCTGCAGGCACGGAGGAAGAAATCGCAGGTAGCGCAAGCGCAAGGCGCGTGCCAGCAACCAGCCAACACAAACTCGTGACGTAGGTTTGTTTACATTGCCCCTGCGTTGATGTCGGCGTCGCAAGGGGCTCCGCATCTCGCTCAGTCGCGTGGCGTGCACTTTAAGATTGATTTTAAATATGTTCTAGGCTATATTTGCCCTTGATATCTCGTAGATGTTGTGTATGTCTCCACATAAATCTATCTCTATCATTATCTCGCCTTCGAAATTTTGTGTCAGTGCTCCTTTAAAGGGGCCCTGCGACACTTTTTGAACATTTTCAGAAAACGCTGCCGATCAGTAGTTGAGGCTTTCGAAAACATGCAAGCCAAATATTATAGCGCAGCATGCGGCCTGGAATTTATAATAAATTCTCAAAGTCAGCTAAAAATCGCTTTCTCTTCTCTCGACAAATGGTGCTACGTACTCGAAAATCATTGTGTCACAGGCCAAGTAAACGCCATTGGCTCATTTGAGCATGACGTGCTTGGGAGTTACTGGGGCCGCCACGGGAGGCCGCTACGTGTCAGTGCGAACACACGCGATGGCACTGAAAAGGCGTGCGTTCGAAGAAAAAAGAAAGAAAGAGAAAAAGCGCTCAAGGTCACGAGGCACGGGTGACATACCTTCTTCCCCCATGCCTTCCCTCCCTGCTTAGCTTCCAGCGGTTCCGTCGGGACGAGAGAAGAGAGACATCAATTAGAGCGTGCGACAAATCTTTCTGTCTCCGCTCGTACTGGACGGATTCTAAAAATTTTTTCAGCAGGTCGATTCGTGAGGCAATAAGCTCCTTTAGTGAAGCGATTCCATGGCTACTTAATGTGTTGCAGGGCCCCTTTAAGGTATGTTGCTATGACTAAACACAATGTCTGTTTTGTTCAAAACAAAGTATACGCAAGCAATCACAATGTTTTGCGTTGCACTCGAGCTCTTTGGATGATGTTCTAGCACTATGTAGTGACACCATGCTGCAAGCGCGACAAGCTGCTGCTGCATAGCAGAAATGGTATTCTGGCAGCTACCATGCTCCACACAATAGTGGCACAATGACAAATGCCAGCAGCTACATTACAGGCGCTGAACCTCAATACTGCTCGAGAAATGAGAATGGGGGAAAGCATCTAGTGAAAGGATTTGATAGCTTTTGTTTGATGTTGACTGACCTCAGACCACCGTATTTACTGCTGTGGGGTACTCACTCAGCTGCTCATCAGGAACACTGGTAGTGGAAGGCAGAATGCCGCTCTTACACCACTGCACAGATGATTGAGCCAATTTACTTGATACATACATAAATTATGCCCCTTTTTGGATTTCCTTTTATTGCTGAGTTACAGGGTTGTTGACTTGATAATTTAATTTTGTTAAATTAGGCAATTTTCAACAATTTAAGAAAGATTGTCAGCTGAAATAAAAAGTCTACTTCCTACATTCACTAGATTCTAACTTTTAATTCAACTGTAGCAGAACTGATTAAGTTCAGTGCACAGGTTGCAAAAAGAAACAATTTCTCCATTCCCAAGTATATTTAGATAGAACATTGTTTGGATCAGATGCGTTTCTTGCCACGGGGGTGCCGCCACGTGCCGGAGCTGTGCTCCATAGTCTGCTAACATTACACAGCAAGCCACACTCGCACACAGGAATCACAACAAGCGAGGGCAATCACATTTCATCATGCGTGCTCAAGGTCACAATGCACGCTGACGTAACATCTTTCCCCTGTGCCATCCCCCCTCTGTGTAGCTTTCAGCGTGGTTGTCGGTAGGAGAAAAGAGAGGAAGCACTTTAAGCGTGTAACAAATCCCTGTTCTTTCGCTTCTTGATGGATTCGAGAAATTTTCAGGGCAATCAATTCGGGAGGCAATAAACTCCGAAACTGCGGTCATTAGATGATTGCATGGAAAAGTGGTTCATGATCTCCCTTCAGCAAACTTGCAACTTTTCGATGTAGTGCACCTGCCTGGGGGGATTCAGGGTGGGTTAATGCCTGCCATATTGTTTTTTGAAGTGGTGTGTAGTGCAGTGCACACAGTGGATTTTGCTATGCAGATTTCTGGTCTACATTGAACTCCTCAATTTCGTACTTCTGTAGAAGTTTTCAATGTGTAAGGACAATGAATAACGTGAAATGCTTGCTTTGCAGCTTATCAGTGGAGAGTATGTGGGTTCGCTGGCCATGAGTGAAGCTGGTTCTGGTTCCGACGTGGCATCTATGAGTCTCACTGCTGTGAGGGATGGTAAGCATGTATTGTCTGCCTTACCTCTGTCATTGCAAGTCATGCTTTAGAGATGTCACCCACTGACTCATCCTGAGGAGTTTGACTGTCTTGGTTTATTTTTACTTTTCGAGATGAGGCAACTAAATACATACAATTCAGTGTTATGTTAACCTAACTTATTGGGACATGCAACATTAGTTTTGTTTATCTGATGTGCTGACTGAGTTACAGCATTGAAGTTAACTGTAAAATAAATTGTTATAGGCATGAACTGCCATGTTGTCAATCAGGATTTCCAGGTCGAAAAGAAAAAATAGCCTAGAAATTGGTAGAAACTAACCAAAATGCAGCCAGCTTGAGTCAACGGCAGTCAAAGTAGCCAAAAGTAACCACGCATGTGTAAAAACAACTGCAACACTTTTATATTTAAATGACTAAATGCAAGAGCTTTTTGGTGGAAAATAAATAACTGCAGCAAGAACCCTTTAAAATCATAATTGCTTAGAATAATGCATAAATTGTAGTCCTTAGCGATCATTTCATGCAGGATGATGAAGTTTCTTGTGCTGTTGCAGAAGTGACACTCTCTTCACGTGTCTCGTGTGACTCTTCTTAACACTAGAAGTATCGGCCTTATGGCAACAATAAAAATCAGTACTGCATGAGTGTGCTCAAAATCACAGTTGCTGGGATTGAAGCATAAATCGTAATTGCTTTTGCAATTGTTTCTTGCGGGATGACGAAGTTCGAGCGGTTTATATTCCTGAGCCTCATTCTGTCCCTAATCCTAAGAAATAACACAGACAGTTCATTGGATATCCGATTTCTAATGTCGATAAGTGGAGAGTGTTCTGGATGTGGAGCGCTTTCGATTGTTTACTAACAATTACAGTTTAAAGTCGCATTCAGTAATAGGTGGTCTGCAAGATGAGGCCCAGCCAGGTATTCAAAAACCTTTCTTTTGTGTTATGCAAATGCCAAACTCAATTTTGGGAGCTGGAAACATACATAGGCTGCCATGTTTTCACACTGCATACTCGAACACTAGTGGCTGCGACAATATATTGATAACTTGGTTCAAATCAAGAAAACAAGAAAGTAGCCAGAAAGTATCCAAGTAGTTAAGTTGTTTCTTCTGTTGGCAGAAGCCTAAAAAAGTAGCCAAATTAGCACAATGTAGCCAAACTTGACAACTCTGTTACCATTGCTTAAAGTCACCACTGTTGTCTCATTGTTTAAGGGGGTCCTGAACCTAAAGTAACCATAGAACGACCTCACTATTGAAGTTTATGGCCTCGTGATTTGATTGACGCAAAAATTTCCCGAATCCATCAAGAACGAGTGAAGAACGCTTTAAGTGCTTTCTCTCTTCTCTTATCTCAACAAGCACGCTGGACCTATTTGCATCGTGTCCAGTGCTAGTCCTGCGGGCACCTTGTCATTCTGTACAGAAGAGTGGTAAGCTGGGCTAGTTGGTATGGATGCATTGTAATAAATTAACAGCGCGAAAAAACGAGACACAAAAGAAGGATAACTAGACAGGACAAGCGCTGACTTCCAACTGAAACATTTATTGCGCAAAACCCTTATCCTTCTTTTGTGTCTCGTTTTTTCGCGCTGTTAATTTATTTCATTCTGTACCTTGCGCTGTTTTTAACACTGGAAGCTACACAGGGATGGCTGGCACATTGGAAAGTAGTTACATCTGCCTACATCATGACCTTTAGCGTGCGTGATGAAATACGATCTCTCTCTCCCATTGCGACTCCTGTGCTCAAGTGTGGCTACTGTTTAATGTTAGCAGACTACGAAGCTCGCTGCCAGCACATGGTGGCACGCCGCGGGAAGAAGCGCATCGGATTCAAACATCGCTCTTGATTAATGTTGGCTGTCACTCAATAGTACCATGATATCCATTGCGTAATGTTCAAACAGCAGGTGCCCGCAGCGGTGAAAAGAGTGAGCACAGGCCTTTTTGTATGAAAAGAGGGCACCTGAGGAAATGGCAACTTCGCGCTCTGCTTCTAAACTTTTCTTTCTACGCACGACTGCAAGATTTTGCTGAGCTGTCCATGGCAGAGTCTGTTTCCCACAGAATGTGCTTTTCCTTTTCCGCCAAGACCGCCTGGGTGGTTCATGACCCCTTCAAAGTCTTGCCTTCACGGGCAAACAGATGTTCCATTGATATACATAGCTTTCACTTCACATCCAACTTAAGCTGCCACGATTTTACTGACACAGCTGACAGTTTTAAAGGGGTTGTAATATAGCAGCTGTTTCCTTCTAGAGAAGTCTGCCTACAAACAAAAGAAAACCTTTTCTGTCCTGAATTTGCATTTACCCCGTTTTGTCATTTCCTTGTACTTTCTCTCATAGTAGGGTCACGTTGCCATCCCGTTGTTTCTTTTTTGTCACTTTTCTATGTGTATGCCATGTTGTGTACGTTAAGCACTGAATGCTCAAATCTTCTCATTTAAACAGGAAACATAGCAGGATTAGCAACCATTATAGCTCAAGAGTTACCAAACTTTCTGACCTTGGGGTAGCACCGCTGGCCTTCCCAGAGTGCCACAAAACTCCCTCCCCCCCCCTATCTCTACATTTGTGCACTTATATGCACACAATATATAAAGGTTGTAGTGAAAATGTCTGAATGGTTATTTGTGGTTGATAGCATAAAAAATGAAAACTTAAGAACTATAAAAGTGAATACTAATTTAATTGGGTCACAGAAACAATGTAATGAGTGTGTGGCTTTACACCACTTATTCGTCAGGCTCAGTTGGACTGTTGGCGTTTGAGCTTGCCTTATCTTGCAGTTACCTTGGAAAACTAAATTGAGTGATCTTGTGGGAAGGAGACTTGTGCATTTTAAAACTTAAAATAATTCTTCACGCTCTTATATATTAATTGGTTAAAACTTTCTGAAAGAGAATCAAGTGATTTCTGGCTGTTTTGACATGAAATTATAAGTTCCCTACAGCCTGCACTGTACATAATAATATTTGGCTCACATGTTTACTGGAGCCTTCACTGTAGATTAGTAATGTTTTCCTGACTCTGTCCAAGAAGTGCACCAGGACCCTTTTGACATGTTTTCATTTTTCTACTTTAAGGTCTTGTAACTAGTGGAGTTACAAAATTCAAATAGTATGTTTGATTGCCTAAAGATTGTTGAGTGTGGCAATATCAAACAAGTGCACATAAATTGAATGCAGCTAAAGGCAGGTATATGATGAAACTTGGATACAGGGCAGTCTCACAATGAATATTTTACTCTCCTACATTAGGTTTTAATAAATACAATGTACTTTTTTATCATGGGGTGATTCTATATAGCAGTGTCAAGCAGTGTTGAATAAACAGAGTTCTTTTGCATTGTGCACACACCCCAGAGCATTTATTGAAAAATAATACTAATTCGGCCCTGAGTGATCCTTATTACTTGCAGTATCTATGATTTAGTGTGCTGGAAATGTTGCTGCAGTGCCTGATATTGTGGCTTATCTTTCAGGTGATCACTACATCCTTGAACGGCACGAAGTTCTGGATCACCAATGGTTCACTTGCGGATGTGCTATTTGTCTACGCTCGCACTAATCCACTTGCAGATAAGCCACAACATGGAATTAGTGCATTCATTGTTGAAAAGGTGATGCAATCATGAGTGTGTCTTATTGTACATTTATTATTTGTACCATGGCTCTATCTTGCGATGAGATTTGGATGTCTCAGTGATATTGTCATCAGTCAGTAAATGATCTACTGGTGGTATTCAGTCTTATAATAATACAGCTATGGAAGAAAAATGATGGAGTATATTTTAGTGATTGAGACCATGCTCATGACTGGTCAAATCAAGGACAAATGCTGAAGAATGTGTGGGCACAGTGGCGATATCATTTTTGCATGTAGTACTGTGAAATGTAGATCTGCAAGGGATAGCTGCAAGTGATATTTTGTGCAATATAAATTCCTTTCTAGCCTTTGTGGACTCTCTCTCTCTAACTCCCTCCCACTCACTCACATACTAACTCATTTTATTGCCTTAAACGGGCCCTGCAGCATTTTTCCAAGTAACCGTCAAATGGCTTCATTAAAAGAGCTTATTGCCTCACGAATAGACGGCGACAAAAATTTTTATAATCCGTCGAGTACAAGTGGAGTTGCAGGGATTTATCACACGCTTCAGGTGCTTTCCTTTCGTACTAGCGAGCACGCTGAAAGCTACGCGGGGAGAGGGGTGACAAGAGGGCAAGAAGATGCATTCCTTCGTCAGTACTCGTCATGACCTTGAGCACTTTCATTTCTTTTTTTTCTTCGTACGCGCGGCTTACTTTCGTTGGATCACGAGAGTGCGCACGGGCGTGTGGCGGCATATCACGGCTGTCAGGGTAACTATGCAGCTCACCATGTTCAAATCAGCCAATGACTGTGGATATTGAGCTTATGGCGCAGTCATTTGGGATGGCATCATTTGTCGAGAAAAGAGGGAGCGATAGCTAATTGACTTTGAGAATTGTAATTTCTAGGCTGCATGCTGCGCTATAATGTTTGGCTTGCATGCTCTCAGACACCTCAACTACCGATCGACAGTGAAAGACCATGCTGAAAAAGTGTTACAGGGGCCCCTTTAAAGACCTCCTAAAAACAAATTGTCACATAAGCAAAGGGGTATTCAGAGAGGAAACTAGATATTGAGGACATTCTTGAAGTACACAGGGGAATAATTTCTCACTCTCTCCTACATTTATGCTTACTACATATACATACATTTATAAGCAAGTGGATTCTTGCATTTTCCATGTTTTTGCAGATAATATGTCAACTATATACTGTGAAAGCTCGTTAATGCGACCCCATTAATTAAGAAAAGTCAAATAGTTCGAACGTGTTCTCTGATCCCTGCATGCATATGTATTGTTTAATAACATCAAATTCTCGTTAATTCGGTCATATTTGGCCACAAACCGGTTCATTCGTATGATTCTCGGAGCACGCTACGCACAAAGAGTAATGAAAATGGCTTTCATGAACAACCAAAATGGCTGCAGGCCTTCAGGAAGGTGTGGCCGCCATCCACAATTTCAGCACAATCACGTTGTTGGCGACCAAGGTGTCAGCGGCTGCGGCAAACTTGTTTTGTCTTCGATTTTACTAGGCACACACGAATGGCATGGGCTCTATTTATGGTTGCATTAGTAGTGGCTGGGGTCAAAGCTGCAAGAAGTACTCGTTTCGTCTTCGCCGCATGTCTTCAGAATTACGGTTCACATTGTTTTGCAAATAAAAATTATTATAATATTATTAGTCTCCATCCATAACTGCACATTAACGAGCCAGGTTTATTCAGCAGCAGATGCGGTGCTCTGCAGTTTCGTTTCGCTCTGGACATAGGCCATGCGTGTACCTTCAGAACTGTGGGGACACTATCATCGTGTCTTTAGCGACCACGGTTTCATCCACAGCAGATGTGGCACTCAGTAGCTTTGTTTTGACCTTGGGCTATGTGTGCGCAATGTCGGAAAAGTCAAACATGGTGGAAGCTGTTGAAGATGAAGAGCTTCAGCCACGGTCTGCATGCTAGCGTAAAACTTGCATGCTACATTGTGATATATGAAAAATCAGTTGCCGGCCATTTTTCTGGCGAAAAAGTTATCGTCACGTGTGCATAGTGGTGTTGGTGGTGGCGGTGGTGGCGGTACGTCATAAGAGGTTGGTTCAGAGCACATTTTGGCTTAAGACACGAGGGTCTTGATCTACAGTCACATTGTGAACGAAGTTGCGAATCTTGAAAATAGCCGCTTTTACACAGCTCTTATGTGAAATAAGGACTGGATATATCTGTTCACCGAGAAAATGAAAATGCATTGATGTAATACACATTTGTTGTTTTCCTGATACTTTCAATAATTTGGCATTTGGTTCATTCATATATTTTTTTTCCGTTCCCGTAAAATCTGAATTAACGAGCTTTTACTGTATAACTTGACAAACCTGTTGACCTGAAACTGGCAGATTTTTGTTAGGTTTCTCACAATTTTGCTCCAGTATTAAAATACTGGGTGAACCACATATGTGAATTTTGTGCAGTCAAGTAGTGTCCATTTTTGCAGGCTGTATAGTACTGGGCAGTTTGGTATGAAACACTATGCAGAAAACAACAATATGTCTCCTTGTATCTCTTCCCTAGAATACTCCAGGCTTCAGCATAGGGCAGCAACTGGACAAATTGGGAATGCGGGGCTCTCCAACAGCTGAGCTTGTCTTTGAAGACTGCAAGATTCCTGGTACGGAACCTAATATTTCTCTGTCAGTCTATCGGGGCAGATGTTGCAAAGGTACATTTTGTGTGTGACCTCCTCTGGTGTGTTCTTCTGCAAAGGAGAAATGACGTGTGAAGTTTTGCTTTATTGGCTACTTATGTGTACATACGCATCAAAGAATCTTGGGTGGTCAAAACTGATCTGTAGTCCCGTAATATGGCTTGCTTATTAAACAATTTTGGTATGTAAAGCCCCAAGATAAATCTTTTTAAGGTTCACTTTCCACCTCAGTCCACCTGTTCTCCATATATCTACAAAACAGCCTCAGGGAAATCAGGTTGGTTTGCATAAATCTAGGTACATATAGTATTCTTGAACGTGTAGACAAAAATACACATTCCTTTATATGTCTACCAGGCTTCTCTCGGTCCTGTTGTGACCACATGTGTGGTTGATAAATTAACAGGCAAATCAATTGAAGAAAGAAAGCAAGAAAGGCTTTTAGCTTAATTTAATGGGCAATATCTTACTTCATGATCGAGTTGTCTCACATGTAAGGCATCACAATTGCCAGACATCACAATCGCCATACATGAAATCCGTACATTTAAAAGCAAGCAGCTGCTCCACAAAATAAGTTTTATGCAACCCAGTGTGAAATGAGATTGTTACCTGTTTTTTTATATGTGGCCTCGGACTTTGGAAGACCTAATGATTGTGGTAGTGCTTTTAAATTGAAATTTATTGAAACAACATTCTTCTTAGTACTAGTGGGAATTTCATGTAATGCTTAGCCCCACAGCTACTGCTCACATGCACTCTCTTTTAGGCACCTTTACAGTTTTCATTCACTGCTTGGTATCATTTATGGGATGTCTCCTTTTCTTTCTCCCTTTTGTCTGCTCAGCTAAGAACCTGGTTGGAGAGCTCAACAAGGGCATGTATGTCCTAATGAGTGGCCTGGATTTTGAGCGCTTGGTTCTGGCTGCCGGACCAATTGGGTGAGCCACATTTTGACATGGTAATCCACAGCTGTGTTCCAAAGATTTGGTTATCTAGGTTGGATATAGGTGGCCTGTTTGAATAATGGGGTTAGACAAGCATGAGGAGGACAGAGAGAGTCTCTTGCTTCAGACAGAACTAATGTTGGTCTTTTCATTTCTCGTTTAACTTTTTTTAAAAAACATTTGCTTATAGTATACTTGTTCTGACTCCAGGTTTTTTGGAAGTTAGTATCAAAGTGCCAGATTTTTGTCTGGTACTTTGTCTGTCATTTGTGTTGTCTTGTTCTGTGCTCGTGTCTCCGTGTTGTCATGCCTTACTTTCTTTCATGATGCCAGATTTGTTTTCAATGGGCACAGTTTATTCGGTGCTTGAGATACATTGAGGTACTTTTCTTACTTAAGATTAGTTGTAGTAAGATTAATTCGGAGATTAAATAAAGGCATCAAAAGGTGACATACTGAAAAGAAAATGTATAGGGTGGGTGTTGCCTTGCCCTGGTGATCTTACAAGGTAATCTTGAACATGTATGTGTGGGTACCTGAAATGTAAGAAGGCATCTTTGTCCACTACAAAGAAACAAAAATTGAGCGCCTCAATGTCCTTTTGTTCATTTTGCTCATTACACTATACTCCAGGCAGTCACACATCATAAATAGCTAGCTGTCAAGCTTATTTGAAAATGATGTGAGCTTTAGTTTTGTAGATTTTTTTTTTTTTGTTATAGATGTCATCTCTAAACTGAGGATCATATTTGGTAATATATTATCTAGGCATGCGTGAATGTTCGAGCTCTTCGAATATTCGAACGAATATTACAGTATTCAAATTCGCTTCAACATGAATTTAAGTTATTCAAAATTTCGAAGTATCGAAGTAAATGAACAAGACAGCATTTGACACCCTGTAAAGCTGGTTTCACTGTAGTATAGGAGTGCTATGCCGTGAAAACACTTATCCAGGAAAAATCGGCACTGCCGCAAAGCCCCACTTCAAGGTGTAATGAACATATTACCCTCACATTGATTAATCTTTTTTTTTTAAAGTTTAAAAGCTTGTTATATGGGCTTATATGCTCTAAGTATAGTAAATTTTAGAACGTAACATATTTTACTGGTTATCACTTACATCCTGCTGAAATTCAAATCTTGCTACTATTCAAAGTTGCTTCCACTTCACTTCGAACCAAGAAGAATAACATTAGCACATGCCTTGTTCCAGTTTTAAAAAATATTGTGCAGGTTAGTTGAGTAATGGCAAATATGCTCATTTTTCTTTATAATATGTGATATATACTAATTCGAACTATTTGATTCGAAATTATTCAGCCAAATAACTATTCGCTTCAAATTCACTTCGAACCTAAACTCTATTATTTGCACATCTGTGATTTTATCTCTTGGCATGATGTCTTGTGTTTTGCCTGCTGTAGTGACAGGCACCTATTATTATTCCAACAGTTCTGTTGCCCAGCTTTGTCAATGCATTTCACTGCTCCGTCATGTGAAACAAATGCTGATGGTAATTGTGCTGTCCCCACGAGTTGATTTCATCAGAATCGCATCATTTTCTTCTGATTGGTTGTTGGCACGCACTATGAGCGGTGTCCTAGAAAATTTTTGTTATTGAAAATGTTACCCACTATTAGCCATTATTAAAATGTTTTCTTTTTGCCTTTCTCTTTTGAACCAGCATAATGCAAGCCTGTTGCGATGTTGCCTTCAACTATGTACACACCCGCAAGCAATTTGGCCAGCCAATTGGGACATTCCAGGTGGGTTATACGTCCATACTGCTTTATTGGTACACAACAAAATGACAGTAGTTGTACTAATAGCGTTGCCGTGTGGCTGTATTGGTGGATTTATATATCATCCATGTAGTCTCGATAATCCGGATGATTCTTTTAGGACTGACCTATTTATTGGGCTGTAGTTTTGTTACAAATTATGCGATTTTAATGTGGTTTGCGGCAAAATATTCAGGAAGGATGAAAATTTAATGGTCTGTCCTGTTTTTTTGTTTGCATGCTGGAAAGAAAGAATAAATACGAAATAATGAAAACGGCAACATTCCACAAAATTTCATACAAGAGGGACTGCATACTGTTGAATTCAGAACAGTTTGACGCTTTGGGTGGTCATTTCGACGCCTGTTGTAGTGTAAGGGATTATAAACCTTTATAACCGTTACAAACCTTTACTAGTCATGTTTGGTATGCTGCATGGCAATCAGAGTTTTTAACTACGTTTTGTAGACACAAGCCAACCATCCTTGTTTAGCGTTTCGCAGTTTTCATTATTTCTTCGTTATCCCTCCAACAGAAAGTTTGAGTTTTTGTCCACTTTAATTTCTTTCAATTTAGGTCAAAATTATTACACCACACTTAGAAAAAACAATTATTGTCCCCTATGCATTTCTTTGCTTAATTGTCTGTTGGTTCCATTTGTTGTGTGTAACGAAATGAGCCTGTCAAACAATTACACTCCTTTCATACGACCAGCATACAAGAATTTTAACGGAGAACTAGGGTGCAAGAATTTTGTTGCTCTGTTACTGAGCTTGAGGTCAAAGGTTTTATTCTCAGCTATGGAGGCTGCATTTGCATGGCAGCGAAATGCAAAAACACTGATGTGTATAGATATAGAATTATTTAGGCCTCTCAGCTTCACTATGTTCACAAATAACTGGCATTTTAGGATATTAACCCAAGTGTAATTAATTTCATTTTAATTCATATTCCAGCTCATACAAGGCAAGATAGCTGACATGTACACAACACTCAACGCCTGCCGCGCATACCTGTACAGTACAGCCAGGGCTGTGGACCAGGGGCATGTCTTGTCCAAGGTGAGTGGGCAGTGGTTGTGGTGCATTTTCTGAGCACATAGCTGTATCCCATGAATGTTTGCATTCTTCATGAATCCTACCAGCATAAAACTTACATTTTTCGTACAGTAAAATCTCGTTAATTCGACCCCCGTTAATTCGGAATTTCGGTTAATTCGGCCGCGCGTCTGGTCCCGTCCAAAATGTGCATTGTTCTATGATTGAAAACTCTCATTAATTCGGACAGATTCGACCGCGCTTCGGTTAATTCCGAACTCCCGACCGAGGTCGGGTGGGTCGGGTCACGACGGGGAAGCAGCCGCGGATTCTTCCGCCATGTCATGCTTCCTCGGGGCCTCCGAGAGATTTAAAACAAACTAGGAGAGCTCTGCATCTCGGAGGCACAAAAAAAAAAAAAAAAAATTCCCCATCTCCCGCTAAAGGGAACCATGTGTGGATGCGAAGCAGCGGGGAGATGGCTAGCTTGAGTGGGAGAAACGTCGCCGTCTCGATTGCGGCAGCGGCCCGGGCGCTCATCGCGGCGCTGCACAGGAGAGAATGAGGGCGCGCGCGCTCCGTCATTTTCATACCGCGGAACTACCGTGGTGCCCACAGCAGAGTATGCAGCTGTCACACCACCTGTCGTGCGCGCCGCTCCGTAGAGGATTCCTAGAGGAAAGGACGGGGGGGGGGAGCGTAGGAGAGGAGAGAGAGGGGCAGGGTACGTGCATGCGCTGGGGGTGTGTGGGACGCGGGAGCCGTCCGTAGAGTAGACGACATTTCTAGAGGAGAGAGGGGGAGAGGACGCGCATGCGCTGTGGGGGGTGGGACGCGGGGGGCCGCCTCCGTAGAGTAGAGGATTCCTAGAGGAGAGAAAGGGGGTGAGCGTGGGAGATAGAGGGGGAGGGGACGTGCATGCGCTGTGGTGGTGTGGGATGCGGGAAGGAGGGACGGACTAAGCCCCCTCCAAACACATGCAAGCAAGATTAAGGAATGGGGTCAACCTGGGCGACAGACACCACCTGCCTAGCCATTGCTAAGCAGCCTCTCTGTGCTCGGCCATGATTCTGATGACTGGGCTAGGGTTGACGGCCTTCATATTACTACAGTGTTCTGGTTCGTATAATGGGTGCTTCCCTACTTCATGAAAGTGGCCTGGACGCGGGACGGGGGACGGGGGACGGGGGGCGGCGGGACGAGGGACGCGGGACGCGGGACGGACACGGGAGCCCTCGAGCATAAGATGCTTCGCAGATCTAAAAAAAAAAAAAAAAGCATGGCGCTGGTTTTCAACCAAATGAAAGGCGCACGCTACTGTCATCAGCAACTGGCAAAGATTGGAGGCAGTTGGAAAACTGACGTGTTTCGCGTCGTGCGTCGTAGGTGTTCTCTGTCGGCTCTGTCGCTGCTTCGTCTGCTTCGCTAGCGAGCCGGCACACGCGGCCGACGCGTGAACTTGCGGCGCTGCTGTTCCATTTTGCTTCTCTTGCCATGGCCACCGGGATCGGCTACGAGCCTACGGCAACACAGCATTGCTCCCATTGGTACCATTGGCGCGTTGCCGATGCTCTTTGCGGAGGCGACACACCTGCCGCCGCGAGCTCGGACGCGCGCGGAGTAGGCGCTTGCAACGCATTGCGCGTTTCCCGCGACCCGAGGCATGAAGCAAGATGGCACAGCAGCGCCGCTAGTTCTTGCGTTGGCCGTCGCGTCCACTTAGGAGTTGCCGTCAGGAGTTGGCCGTCTTAGAGGACATTTGCCATGCATGGTTTCCTCAAACAGTGTGCGCGGACTAAGTCACCTGCAGGAACTCCGCAAAATTGTGACTTCCTCGCACATTGTCTCCGCGAAGCAAACCGCGATCACCGACTTTTTTAAGAAATAAAAGTCTGATGGTGTAGGATACATTTTTCAAGTGTTTTGAACGTTCTCGCGATAATTCGTACCCTCGGTTAATTCGGACATTTTCTCTGGTCCCGTGATGTCCGAATTAACGGGGTTTTACTGTACAATGGCAGGGAATAAAATTGTACTAAGGCTTTGCCCAAAGTATTATTTGTGAATAATTTGGATCTTGTGTTTCCACATTGGATCCACAGTGTCCATGGAGTCGAACAGAAATAGTGACATTTTAGTTTTGATCCTTTGCCAGCACCTTTTGAATATAGAAGCTGCCGAACTACTAATTGACCTATTAGCAACTGACCTCGACTAAGGCTCAGAACAAGCCAAGTCAAGCCACTTAATCATAAATGCTGCACTTGTATGGTTTGTCCTCCTAGCCTCATTCTGCAAATACATTGAGTGTTAGTTAAATTACGTGTTAAGCAATGACATAAGCTTGTTTCAGCTGTTTCAAGGGACGCCATCTGTGCACTGGATATCTTTGCTTGACAAGGGGAGGGAAGTAACAGACGATTGCTGTTGCTAAGAAGTGTAGTGATGCCTTTCACTTTTTATTATTCACTGTTCATGGCTGACTGATCTTATTGACAATGTTGGCAGAGTGTTGCTCTACTGACGAAGCTCGAAAAGCGTGAAAAGAGGTAGCATAAGAAAACGAATCTCTGCAAAATTTCAGCCATGAACTGTTTAGGCTATTGTGCATGCAGCAAGAACCTGGCCCGTGTTTCCAGGCAGCCACTTTTCGAAAATACCTTAGTATTTATATTTAGCATGACTTTCATTAGATGTGTGAGCAAAGGCATCAGAAATGCCTTTGCTCATATAGATGCCGTTGAACCTTGCTCTGGTCACCCAAAATTTGTTATCGCTGAAAGTAACAACCTGAGAATGTGGCACGCCTCTTTTTATTTCCCAGTAACTTGTAGAAGAAAGTTGCATATTTTGTAGTGATTACCACAAAATCCCGAGCAAGCGCCCCCCACCCGAGCAAGCGCGCCCTTCCCATTTTTGGGAGACTCGAAATATACGCCAATAACTGAGCAAGCGCATCCCCTCCCCTCTTGCCATTTTTTTTCAACCTGTTCTCTGCTACAGAATCGTGCAGCAGTGGTTCCTAGGAAACCAAGTTTTGATAGTCTTTTACATATGCACACAATTTGTTAGTACTTTTACTGTGTGGTGCCTTAGGGTTGCATTCTGAGTTGTCACAAAACACATGAAATTTCACACGAGGATACCCTCTGGTTCAGTAAAAACAGTAAACGCATGCATGCGTATTCAATGAAGCATTTTACTAGAAGTACAAGTGTGCATTCCTCTTTGAGGCTCTTCCACCGCCATCTTGAATTTGGGTCCATGACCGAGCAAGGGCCCCCCCCAAATCTTGCCTGATTATCTCTTACCGTAGTGGGGCAGGGAGGAAGTGCTGTGCCAATTGCGCCATCTTGAAACGCGGGGCGATGTTATTGCATGTACCCTTCGTGCAACGGAGATGGCTGGCCCGTTTCATCTCTGCTTCAGTCGCGTTCGTCAAAGCGCTTGCGCTCTCTACTCGCGTGTAGAACATAAGATTCACGGGGTGATGTTATTGATTGAGATTTTATACGGAGTGTAACGGGGACAGCAAAAACCAGTTGAGAGGGTCCATATCATTGCTATATATGCAATAAAAAGGAATATTTTAGGTCTCTCGTCCTCTCATCTCTACATATGAGCCGTTGTGCTTTGTCAATGCGAGCATTTAAAAAAAAAAGTTTCCCTGAAGTGTGTTTAGCTATGCATTGCACTGCTTATCTCTATTTTCCTCTCGGTTCTCATGTCAGCTGTGGTGGTTAATGACCTGAGCATAAGCTTTTTTAAATTATTATTTTTATATTTATAGGTCTCTCATTGGGTTTAGAATGAAGGTAACTTTCCTTAGACTATCTCTAGTCTTCAGTTGTTATTCATGTCAGCTGCAGTGTTTTATTAACATGAACGTTTTTCATTCGTCTGAGGTCTAGTCTAGTGCATGCAAAGCATCGCTTATCTCTTGTTTTCTCTGGGTTACCCCCTGTCAGCTGTGATATCTTAGTGACGGGAACACACACACACAGATATACACTAATATTAATTTGTGGTTAGTCTGGTTGGGGTTAGTTCATCAGCAGCGAATGTTTACTAAAAACCACTGGAATTTATCGTGCTTCCAAGAAATAAAAAAAATTGAATTAACAGTGATGTTGAAACCCAGAAATCTGTTCCAAAACTAACTTGCGTTGCTCCGAAACACACCCTTTGATGTTCCAAAGCTGCTCCAGAACTCCCCTTTTTCCACTCCAAAGCTGCTCCCAAAGACTGAAGCCCGCTTCCACCCCTGGTGGGGGGCTTTCTCAAGATTTTACAGTACGTTATTTTGGGCCTTGATTTTTCACACTTCTAGTCTGAATTATCAGTTGGCAACTGTGTCTGTATCAGCTCAGTGTGGTAAGCTACTTATAAACAAAATCTTATTCCCTGTGCATTGTTTATACTAAATAGCACGTGATGTTTGTGGTGAATATCAGTGATTGAAGTGCAACATTTTTTTGCAAATATGTGCAGGATTGTGCAGGGGTCATCCTATACTGTGCAGAGAAAGCAACACAAATGGCTCTAGATGCCATTCAGTGCTTAGGTGAGTTTGTTTGTCTTATTCTGAGTGGAGCATTCCCGATGAGTGCTCAATATTAATTCCATGATTGCAGAAGTTTGTCCCCTTGCAGAAAGATGTACACACCTCAGCACTGTAATAGCTGCTTGTGTTTAGCTTGTTGGTGATTTGGTTTTGTTGATGTTATAACTGTGTTGTAAAAACAGTCTGTTTGTTTTGTTTTTTTTTTTGCTGAATTAGAAACCATAAGCTCATGCTTTAATTATATTAGTGTTTTTTATTTTCTGAATCTTCACATTATTTTATGATCACATTGTATTGATGTAAAATGCAGCAATAAGAACCTGTGCCTTTATGATGCTGTCAAACTTGTTGAAAAGAAAATGCTGGTTTGCCCACCTGTGCGTTATATACACAATCTCCAGGTTAAAAAAAAAAAGTTGGATAAATATTAGATTTACAGTCATTAAAGTTGGCAAAGGCATGAAACTGACATCTGGCATCAGAACGCATGGTAGCACTATGGTTCTTGACATAGCATACAGGGGCACATTCGGGATCTGATAATGTTGCCTTATGCAGGTAAACTGGATGGAGCATTGAATACTTGGCACACGTGATAGTTTCACGAGTGGCATTTGTCTTATAAGCGGCTGTTTATAGTTGATTGTGTTGTTTTTTTTTCTGTAAGTTCCAAATTTCAGAATAGACATTACCATATTTACTCGCATGATGGCTGCACACACGTAATGATCGCACCCCTCAATTTGTTCGCCAAACTTTTTTTTTCTTTAATCCTGCTTAATGATTGCACCTTGAACTTCGTGGCAACTACAGTGACGACGCAATATATTTGCTGTTTTATGAGGTGGTCATTGTGCCCTGTCCTTTGACCTTGCCTGGTTTTGATGTTTCGGCACGACTGAAAGTTTAATAGACTGCCATTAAATGCCACTGAGACAGGTTGTTCGAGCATGGTGGCAACGTGATTTTCATTCAGTGACCCACATGTGGGTGGAAATCTAGAGATTTGCCATGTATTGACAGGTTGTCGCACAACCTGAAGGTCAGAAGTAAACATGGCTTACCAGTTGTCCTTTCCACCGTAAAAGCTGGCTGGCCAGTGCACGCATGTATGCCAAGAAAAAAAAATATTAAAATAAAAAAAGCATGAATGGGAGAAGAAGCACACAAGGCAGTACATGAGCTGCACTGTTGGCATCATTTACATGTATGCCATTCCGCTGTTGTGTGGAAAGATGTACATGAGTCAGACTTGGAGACGTAGTTACTGGGCCTGGCAGCACGAAAGGCCTTTGAAGCAGAAAGGTAATGTACCTTTACCCGTTCATTGCAAAGCTTGCATGTGTGAACTGCAGCTTTGTGAGATGAAAATTCTAGGCAGAAGTGTAGACATGTTGTGGCGGGGTGAACTGGAAACTTGACCACATTATTAGAAGGGCACAGAGTGTATGAGCTACAAACCTGTCTCTTTAATAGCGTATATAACTTTTTTCTTATGGCATTATGTTAGTTCTGTAGCCACTGCACGGTTTGGTGCATTTGGTGTCTGCCTCCTGTGGCATCGACTCTAAAATAAATCAATTTATGTCAAGGCTCGCTCTGTGTGCCATCTTCTGTCCTTCTTACGAGTTCTTTCTTTTCATCATCACTCTGAAAATGCCTTATGTGGGTTATGTTCCAACCTTGTCGTGCAATTAATTAACACTGTGCTTAATTTAATTAACACTGCCATTTGTGGTGTCTTCACTTCTCCCTTGTGTCCGTATTTGCACGCCCTGTCTTTTAACATGAACACTAACTCTGTGCTATATGCGTGATAATCGCGTGCTGGTGCTCCCACTGTGTAGTGTAGGTAGCGCAGCAGTCGCAGAGTAGTGCTGCCACGTGCTGCAACGAGCTACGAGTCCACTCATTGGCTGACAACCATGTGCTCTGGTTGGTACTGTATCTGTAGTTGATGTAGTGCTTCCAAGTTTGTGACAGCCTGAGGCTTTTCTAGAGAGTGAGCAGTGTTATGTTGAAAAAAGAAAAAAAAAGTTATACATGTCCAAGGCCGTGGTGAGTGGTGATGTAGCTTGTTGGCAGGGCCCTGTCCCCTTGCCATATGCTCCCTGGTGCTGCTTTTGACATGCTCATAGAGATGAAAGGAGAGATAAGCCACTTCAAGTGTTCAATTAATCCCTGTAACTCCTATGATTTGAGAATTTTAAAAATGTTTGCTGCAGGAGATTTATGAGGTTCTCTGGTTTAATTGTGAGATTAATCTCCAATTGCTGAGAAATGAATTTTAGGACCACTTTAAGCACAGTATAATGGATGGAAAGCTTGGATAGTGTGTTTATAGTGAGGTTTCAGTTGAAGATGATTCAGTAACAAGCAAATGTCTCTTCATTTTCTTTGTGTGGACATTCAGCAATGCAGGTGTTGTAAGCTTTATACTAAATTGATCATAAAAATTTTTACATTCATTGTGGGATTAAATATTACACAATCACATGGAGTCCACACAGTTGCATTTATGTTCATCCTTGTAACATGTAATTTCATTCAATGTTTAGGTGTAATATAGGTCAAAGGTTTTCATTCAGTGAGAGGTGCATTCAAAGAGAAATGGGACATGTTTTAAAATACATTTAAGCATATTTAGTTTTAGATACCTTTTGCACTGTAATGTCTTACTCACTGGCCCAAGAATGGTGTCACTAAAACATAAAAAAAATTTGCTGATAAGGCATTCGATCTTCTAGTGACCATATTCAATCAGGGAAGAAGGTATTCACTATAGCAGTGTTTGCACATCTTGGTACCCACTAGTGTGTTCCACTTGCTGGTTCAGATCCCAATAGAAACAGCGCTTGTTCCACAAAGTTTTGTTTTTTCTTTCATGGCTGCAGTGCACCTAAAATTCTCTTCCTGACTGGCATTGCATGCACTTGATAAACTGTCTAGCCATATATGGCATCAGCTCACTTGTCCTGGTGTTGCATTTTGTGTTCTCTATTTGGTGTCTTTGTTATAGGTGGTAATGGCTACATCAATGACTACCCAACTGGTCGGCTGCTTCGAGATGCCAAGCTGTTCGAGATTGGTGCAGGAACCAGTGAAATTCGTCGACTTATCATTGGCCGAACCATCAATCAGGAGTACAAGTGAGGTCTGATACCATGTTTTGTTGTTCGTGATGACTTTTTCATGCATGTTTTATGCTGTTCTGAAGCTGGTGAAAGTGCTGCTATGGTTTCTGCAGTCGATATTGATGCAATGAAAGAAGGGCTGTAAGCAACCATGCTTTTATGTAACACTTGTTCCATTGCTTCTAAACACAATTTTTTAGAATATACAGGCTTCCTACATCCACTTTTTTTACAAGTCAGTGTTTGGTATTTCTGTGACTTGTTTGGCCATGTAAGTTTTGATCACTTTGTTCACAGTAACATGTTTGGCAGGTGAGCTCTCTTTTGCCAGAAATATTGCAAGTTAGAAATATGATTTTGCATTTAGGCTGATGCTGTCAGTGCTTGTCTTCAGCATAATTGAGTATTGCATACCAGGCTCTGAAGTGGTGGATGCAAATATCAAGTTATTCTTCTCTTGAAGTGCTTGCATATTTTGCTTTTGTGACTAACAGCTGGTGTTTTGTAACAGATGAGATTATGTACACGCCACCCAAGTGGTACCTGATGCTAGTATTCTCACTGAAATTTCCATTTACACTTGCACACAAAAATTTCCGGGTTCACTTTATTCCTGAATGCATTATGAGGCAAAGTCACATTTTCCTTACAAGTTTTTGTGTACTTGTATTTATGAGAGTATAAATATTTTGTGAGTCAGTTGTTGCAGATCAGCATTTTTGAACCATGGTCCTCCATATGTGATATTTTGACAGTTTTGTAGTAGAGTGAAATAAGTAGTGTTCTCGGTGCAATCTCTGTGAGTGTCTTTTCTATCTTGAAGCACCATAGGTTTTTTTTTTCAATTCAGGACAAGTTGTGATAGTGAAGTAGAGTAACTCAAATAACTCTTCAAGCACTTTAAAGCATCTTTATACCAGAAATGTATGAAAATATACAAGGTTCAAATATCACTGCATTGTCACATTGGTCATGACTTCAATTTATTGTTTGTTGCAGCTTAGCTTGCTGCAGAGAGTAGTTGGTTAAACTCATAGACATGGTTACTTTGCTCCAGCCTTTAGGATTTTTCTTTGTGAAATCAACAATATACCAACTGCAGTCACACAGCATGTTCTTAACTACTGCGTGTTCTTTCTGGTTGTGTGTATTGGTATGATTGTATGTGTCTGTGTTTTAAGTTGTATTCGCTTGTACTGTCTGTGTAATTTTGTGATAAGGTGGGTATCTTTTCTGTCTGAGGTGTTCAGAGGGGTACCTGATGTATAGATATCTTCCGAGATAACTTGCTGTTTCGTTGTGGTAGAATGATCTCTTGCTAGCATGGGAAATGAGGATGAACTGCATTTATGTATTGCTTTGTCTTGCTGCTGCATTGTAGACTTATCACAGAAGCAAAATACTGTAGTTGTTGGTAACTTGTCAGTTTCAATTTGTGAGCGAGCTTATGAATCAGGAAGCTCTTGTGGCTTCGTCGTTTAAAGTCTTCATTGTTTCAAATTAAAAACCTCTCAGTATACTCCTGTGACACTCTTTAGTTGTCAAGCTTTTCTTTATTGCCATCATGGCTTCTGTATTTGCCATTATTATGCAACTTTATTTCATTTTGGCATTTCTGTGCAAGCTCAGTGGCATTAGCTTGATGTGCTCTTGCACTGTGTTCAGTAATCTTTTCGCCTGAATGGTTCACTAAGTTTCTGCTGCATGCTGTAACAATTGTAATTAATCAGCTGTATACAGTCTCCACTTGAGCCTGTCCTAAAAGCACTGTGGTCATATATGACTATAGTATTTTGCAGCACTTCTGTGTTCTAACCCTATCATTTTAGCTCACAGACATGAGCAGTGTTTTCTACTGTAGCTTGAGAACGCTTCTTATTCTAGTGAAAAATAAAATACAGTTGGTGCAAGTGCATTCATTCACGATGAAGACAGCAGGTGGATACATTGTGACCAGAAACGTTTCACTTCCAATAAAAAGAATGGAACATGTTGGTTTGTAGGAGATTTATTTCAATAAGTTACTGTACAGTGACAAATAAACCTGCGTACAGCTGAACATTCCGTTGCTGTGTGTAATTAAGCTACTACATGACACTTCCATGCCTTATAAATAGTTTGTTTCTTAGAAGTTAAAATAGCATGTCAAGCCATAGCAGCATTGGTATCACACTCTTTTTCTCAAAAATGCATTATGTATATGTGCCTTGGTATGCACTGAGGGATCTTGTTCAACTTCAACTGGTTCTTCTGATGGATAGTTTGTCAGTGTATACTTGACAATATCAGTGCACATCTGGGAAAGCCTTTCATATGAATATTTGCCAACAAAAGGATTGGATGACAGCGGAACAATTGGATGACAATTGCAGGAAACAGAAAAATTGCAAGCAGAATAAAATACAGTTTCAAAAAAATTAAACCTGCTGTATTGTGCTTTACTGCGAAAGCCCACTTAGCTATGTGTGGTGTCCAGAAGAGATGTCTCACTCAAAAGAAAATAAAAGAATCAGCATATTGTAAGAAATGAAAGGGCATCCTTGTGAACTACCCGACTATCAGACACCCAGCGCAACACAAAAGCATTGAACTCTTATATGGCACTCCTTCCAAAGCAAGAAAACAGTGGCATCCACAATCACCAACAAGCACAGTAGTCTCAGAGCGAGATACAGTGATGGTCACAATGTAGCTGATGGGTGTTCAGTCACCCTTTGAATCAATCTTTTATCTTATGCCAGTATGCTGTGTTATAATAGCATGTGTGCAACATGCCACAACGTACACCAAACCTCTACAAGCTCAGAAGCACTATTTTGGCAGCATAGACCATTTAATTTGCTGGGCTGAAGCTTGTTTGCAAACGATTTTTCTTCCTTCAAAGCAACAGAGAGGCTCAATGTTCATGGATAAAAAGAGCTGTATATTCACTATTTTGACAATCTAAACTATGCGACAAACCTCTTGTATTTGCCCCACAGTTTACATGCCATTATTTTCACAGCTGACTTCATTACTTTTAAGAATGTTATAAAAATTTGGCAGTTTTCATAACACTGCACTTATGTGCTTGCTTTACATTACTGATGTTTCATGGCATCGAGGATATCCAGGGACACACTAATTCTTCATAGTGTGCACTAGCTCTCTTGCCAAGCTTTAAAATGAAGTTGGCTCAGGGATCACAGATCACAAGTGTTTCTTTTGGTACCTTCAATCGTGAAACTGCAATAGTTAGGCACAAATGGCTTTGACTACGTCGCCTGACTGAGAGGACCTGCACAGCATTGTTGCAAATTGCCTTTCTCTGGCTGGAGGACACTGTATAAGCACTTGTTTCTTGGTGCCTCTGGACCTCATGTGCATCACAACATTGTGCTCTCAACAGTGACCTCGTCAGCTTCTTTGTGCAAACTTGAAGGTTAGAGGCACTCCTGTAAGGGGGCTCTGTAGACGAACTCATGTTTGTAAAGACTTGCATGTTGTGCTCGACATACAAGAGGGTAAAAAGCACATTCACATTGACCTTCTCTAACCTTTTGTAGCTCAGTAAACATGAGTTCGTGTACAGGGGCATACATCAAAGGTAGTGGCTCTAGAGCAGCTTTGGTGTCATGACAGTGGACATGATAGTCTTAAAGCTGTTGGACTGCTGGATGCGTCCCTTCGGTGCGCCGAACGCGTTGATGGCGTTGCCATAGTCCGGCTGCACAGCATACAACTGATTCTGGACTGGCCGGTGCTCCTGGAGGTCGCTTTTGCGGATGTCGCGCCACTCCTCGCCATGGATCATCTGGTAGGTGGGTGACATGGTGATGTCGGCTGCGCTACCCAGCTTGGTACCGGGCTTGACCATGCCCGCACCGCTGCCAGCACTGCCCACGCTCCGCGGTGAGTGCTGCTGCTGTTGAGGGCTGGCGCTTCCAGATCTAGTGGTGTTTGTGGCCCAGGAAGGACAGGTCGATAAAAATACTTCACAATTGGTTAGTTGTTCGGGACGCCCAGCGGCGCTGCAGGCATGGCAGGCAAGCGTGCTGGACCCGTCTCATGTTTACAAATACGTACATGCTTTACCTTAATTTGTGAGTCGTAGCGTGTGGGACCTAAAACTGCACTATCCATGTGAAACTGTCAGTGCACCGGAATTTCGTCGAGGTTCCCCTCATTTTATTGAGCTTTGGTGCACCAGAAGTGCTAGCGGAAGGCCCGGCCAGAATTTACTACCGTCACACCGTGGCTTCCAAGTTAAGTAAAAAGCTGTGCACATGTCAGCTTTACCTTGGTGAAACAAGGAACACGGAGATGACAAATAATGTGTTGAATGCAAAGTTATTTTCAGGGAAGCTATATAACATTCTTGGTAAGCACCTAATTATTTTCCTGCTTGGCATGGTGCTCAAAGCCACTATTGCCTGTAAACATGAAACGGGCCCATGCTAGACAGCAAGCACTGCTTCTATTCATTCACACTACATGACATTTAGGCTCACGGCTAAATTGTTGGTTGCCAAGAATTCTAGATGTTTGAAATCTGTCATTCCTTAGGCAGATAAGATCCCATTTTATGTTTAATTTTGAACTATGATTACTTCTTCAAGCAGTATCAACCAACTAGCCCAGAAAAAATTATCTTAAGATCACTTTTTAATCAGCTGATTGTATTATGTCCATTAAGAATGTGTGAAGCACTGCCTGAAATGCGGCACTTTCTAAATGTTCTGGCATGTTTTTGTTTTTTAAGAAAGTTTGGTTGTGCCTCCGTGTGATTTAAGCAATTTAAGATTAATAGTGATTATGTGGTTAAAATAAAATGTCCCCTGGTATATACTATCATCATTTGCTTGGCAACCATCAATTAGCCATATACGATGTCTAGGCAACTGAGCATGCCGCTGCACTCTGTGACGACTTATCCAAGGCAGCTTTCCAATTGTAGGTGTCCCGGCAATAGTGTATATGTACTTACAATATTTTGCCAGAACAAAATCCTTATGGAGTGGACAAACTTTTTCTTCAACAACTCTGTTGCAGGCAGTCTAAGAACACTGCAGTTTTGTAATGGGCATCAGCCGCTTTTCCTTCTTGAGTCTGGTTAGCACAATGTGGAAGTTTTCGCAGAGTGCAGCTCATACGATGCAGTGCAGGAAACTCGTCACACAACATGTACTTTCACTACAGTAGCAGCCACTATAGCTGAACACCACCAAACTGCACAACCATGCACAATATTCGGAACGTAGCAGTGCGTGCTCTGAGTAGTGTACACTGAATGGCTCAGGCAAAAGATCTATTGCCAGTCGGCTGTATTCCTGGCACTATTGTTTTGTGCATCGTTGTGATCATGGATGTGTCGTCATGGCGATATCAAATATCTTTTCTTTGGCCTCTAGGCATAATTTATTCTCCTGCCCCCCATTATTTGCCAGTTCACTGCAAAGTTGCCTGGAAAGTACAGTAGCTTTAGCCTTGAGTAACTCATCTTGTTTCATGGAAAGAATTGTAAACTTAAGGGCTCGTTTGCTTTGTTAAACACAGTATTAATGAGAACTAACAGACAAAGATGCCAAGGAAAGTATAGGGGAAGTTATTAGAAGTAATTGTAATGTAAATGTGAAGAAAGGAAAGTGGACGAAAAGATGACTTGCCACTGGCAGGATCCGAACCTGCGACCTTCGAATAACGCGTCCGATGCTCTACCACTGAGCTACGGTGGCGGTCATCCCTCCGTCCACTTTATAGGGTATATATGTGTACTTAAACGTGGGAGCGTCAGTCAGCGCCGCCTGTTGCCATTACGGCGAGTGTGGAACACACTTTTTTTGCCTGTAGGCGTCACGTAGTACGTGATCTTATTACGAGTGGGCAGCTGACTAATAATCCCTCGCATACCACCTGAAGTCATCAAGTCTGCCAGAACGAGACCCTCGTTATGAATGAAGGAAAGAATTGTAAACTTAAGGGCTCGTTTGCTTTGTTAAACACAGTATTAATGAGAACTAACAGACAAAGATGCCAAGGAAAGTATAGGGGAAGCTATTAGAAGTAATTGTAATGTAAATGTGAAGAAAGGAAAGTGGACGAAAAGATAACTTGCCACCGGCAGGATCCGAACCTGCGACCTTCGAATAACGCTTCCGATGCTCTACCACTGAGCTACGGTTACAGTGGCTAGAATACTACTACGGTGGCGGTCATCCCTCCGTCCACTTGCGTCAGTCAGCGCCGCCTGTTGCCATTACGGCGAGTGTGGAACACACTTTTTTTGCCTGTAGGCGTCACGTAGTACGTGATCTTATTACGAGTGGGTAGCTGACTTTAGCACTTGCTCAGTTTAGCACTTGCTTCGTGGGCCTGAAGAGCCATAAAGTGGAAAGCAGTCAAAGTTCTTAAAGCGGGTACACAGAGCTTGCCTACATTGCATTTCAGTGGTGTGTTGCGGAACAAGAGACACTTTTTACTCTGTGAAAACACTTCATCAGGTGAATGCATGTCAAAACTGCATATCAATGTCCGTGTATTGCTGTGAAAATAAGAAGCCTAGCTAGAAGTATGGTATGGGCTCATGAGCATGTGCTTCTTGGGTGTCCTGGAGATGTTGTGCTTCTCACATTATTGTTGTTTCTTTGTCCGTGAACCTGAGTATATCACATGTTATATATAACATACTAACTTTACTATGCAAACCTGCAGCTCGTTTTTATTTATGTATTTTTTTTTTTGCTCAGTGCCAAGCAACTTGAGCACATTGAATTACTTGGTGCATAGACAGCTGTGGCACTGTTTATGGGGTCGCTTGTAAATAAAACAATTTAGAAAGTGTCATACAGCTATTAATATTGGCATAGTTGTAAGCCCAATTAGCTCGTTGTGGCGTTCTTATCGATCACAAAATGATAGGAATGGTGTGAATGCGATATGGATGTTTTGAAAGCTATTCCAAGCTACAATTATAACAAATCGAATAGCTTCTATCACATCCATCCGCTGTGTACGTTTCAAAGTCATGATGTCAGTCTACCTATTACAGGGGCCCTGCAACACTTTTTCAGCATGATCAGAAAACGCTGCCGATCGGTAGTCGATGCTTCTGAGAGCACGCGAGCCATACATTACAGCGCAGCACGTGGCCTGGAATTTACAATTAATTCTCAAAGTCAGCTGGAAATCGTTCCCTCTTCTCTCGACAAATGATGCCATAAACCTAAATGGCCGCGCCACAAACCCAAGTCCATGGCCATTGGCTGATTTTAGCATGGTGAGCTGCATACTTACCGTGGCCGCCGCGGGATGCCGCCACGCGCCCGCACGCGCGCTCACGATCACACTGAAAGTAAGCCGCGCGGTCGAAGAAAAAAAGAAAAGAAAGTTCTAGAACCTTAAGGCCATGACGCGCGCTGACGAAGGGACGCATCGTCTTGCCGCCTTGTCATCCCCCCTCCCTGCATAGCTTTCAGCGTGATCGCTAGTACGAAAGGAGAGAGAGAGTGCTTGAAGCTTGCGACAAGTCCCTGTAGCTCCGCTCGTACTTGACGGATTCTAAATTTTTTTTGCGGCAGTCGATTTGTGAGGTAATAAGCTCTTTTAACGAAGTCATTCGATGATTACTTGGAAAAGTGTAGCAGGGCCCTTTTGAGAACCCACAACTCTGATAATATACCTGCTGTGTTGCGTAAGACAAATCACTCTAAAGTAGACGATAACTGAGGTGGATACATGAGTGCTGTGTTTCATGGTACGCACCTTATGACTTGTTTTCTTTATCACCGTTTGTACAATATGAATGCTAATGGAATACAGTCAAATCTCTTTGTCCTTAAGTGTTCACTTAGAACCAATACTTCCCCACCCTTACCCTACAAAAAAAAAGTATGTTTCTAGTGAATCTTTGACACATTTAACTCAGTTACCGCAAACAGCAGTCTGAAATTCGCAATAAGTATGCAGACTACATAATGTCCCTTATGATTCACCAGGTACTGAAAAAAAAAGTAGCAAGCTGCAGGCTGCCTGAAACTCCTGCACAAGGCCTTTATGAGAAAACTGTACTTCATGAGCTCCTATCTAGATATCTCACAACATAAAAGTTGTTTTGCTAAGCATCATCAAGTTAGATGGAGTTTGTTGCACTTAACAGAGAAAGTTAAGAATACCTTCTGTAGGCATAGTATGTTTACTAAATAGTATAAGTTTTTTACCATAATTGAGAATAGAAAATTTCAGAAAGTAAACAATAAGATTCTGTTAATCCTGTAAGATTCTGTAACATGATGACGAAACTACATAACAATTCTGTAAACTACGCTGGTTGAGACATCTGAAGTTGACAAAATTAATGTGTTATACACTGCTAGGGAATGTATCGCTAAATTTTGCGAACTTTTGGAAAGCCATAGTAAATAAAGGAACAGTTTTATGCAGGCTATAATGTAACTTCATGTGTCACATTTGTGCATCAGATGGTCTAATATAGGCAATTTACAGAATAGCAACGCGTTGCTTTGGATCAGAGTTAGGTATATGTAAATTGTGTGCCTGAATGCCTTTTTCTTGAATATTAATTGCGTGTTTGCGTTAAGTCTTGTAAAAAAATATTCAGTGCCTAGATCAAAATGGTTCCTCTACAGTCAAATTTTCTCTCCTAAATGCAAGAAACTTTATTCGAATCACTGCAGCGATTAGGCTCCTGAATTGTGTAAACAAAGTTAATAAATTAGTTTTCCCCTAAATCCTTCAGATAGACGTGCTGTGCCCGGCAGTATTAAAACATTTCAATTCGGCCTTCTCGGGCGCGTGCCCGCACTGTGCGGAGGAGTCTTGTGACACCTATCACATGGTGTGGGCATGCCCTTCCAATCCTACCTACCCACCCCACCTCCACCCCACCCGGGAGGACTGGGATGCTGTCCTGCTCGGCTGCTCCGACCTCCAAGCCCAACAGGCATTGGTGGCTAGAGCCCGGGCCGCCGCGGCAGCTACAGGGATACCGGACTAGGGATCCCTCCTATAGTGTTTGTGAAGGGCGGGCCCATCCGGCTCGCCCCCCTCCACACCTCTCGCTGTATATATCTTAATAAATGTTTTTGACCACCACCACCTGTTCCCTGCCCCCAACCACACCCAGGTCTTCGAGGAGGTGCTTCAATTCCTTGGGAACACTGGACTGGAAAACCGGCTGTAAAAGCCGCCCGCCACGTCCTCTGCCATGGACGTCACTCTCCTTTTCTTCCCCTCTCCTCTTCCCACCGTTATTTTTCTCTCCCCATTGCACCGTATACGCTGGGACGTGCTCCCATTTAGGGTTGCAGAAATAGCGTCTTTTCCCCATCTCCTCCTCCCCCCTGAATTAATCGCTCGCGCCATGTCATTGCGGTGGGGTAAAGTGGCCGGCGCGTCCCATTTCACTGCTGCTATCGGTTGCTTTCCGGAAGTTTGTTGAGCTAGGGAACTAGGTTGTTGCACCCCATAGAGTTCTGAAACGTCAATTTTGCCCGGTAACATGGATTACGGTCTCAAACTGTACTCGAAAGCGAAACATGAGTTTAAATAGTACTCAAATAGGTGCCGTTTTTGAAAATAGGCATTTATAGGCATTTATAGACATTTAGGCACAAACCACAAAAATAGGCATTTATAGGCACTATAAAAACACTATAAAAGCCCTCTTTAACCCCTAATTCATGCTCATATATCAAAGTGGCATGATAGGAACGCAAGGAACAAAATAGGCATTTGCCTAAAATCCGGTATCTGGTTACGACAATCAATATGCGCCCTTCTCTCGTTTTGTATAAGTACGCCTGGAATGTTTGTCCGTTTCCCTTTTGCAAGAATAACATACAGCTAGGACACTACAAACGCCTTTTGCGTTTGTGGTGTCCCGACTTCTTTCTTGTGCCCGTGTTTGCGCGCCCTGTCTTTTTAGAATGAATAGAATACCAGCTAGCTCACTTCTCTGTTATTTTAATATGCAAACATCAGCACAGCGTTAAGAGGAAAGTATAGGGCACTTAACTATATAGACACTTAACGTCAACAACAAAACAACCACTTAACGTCATCCGCGAGGAGCGCTAGCGGCGGGGTCGCCATTTTGAAGGTCCACGCACTCGCCGCACGCGCAGAAAACTCTCTGCACGCGCTGTGTCCGGGATCCGTACGGAGACCTATATGACTAGAGACTTCCGGAACACCTCCTGCACAACGACGCACGGACAGCAAGACGGCGCGTACGAACGGACCTTCAAAATGGCGCGACGATGGTGTTGCTGCCTTGCGGGTCAAGGCTCAGTACATTCGTTGCCTATGATATCGTGGCCATATTTGTTTATTGGTGCAGTGCTGCCTGCACAAATGACGTATTCTGGAGTTGTGATAAGGCCATGGCTTTGCTCAGGCGCATGTCCCTGTAATGTGTTTTTGCGGAGCTATACGACCATAATAATATATTAATAACTGGGATATTACGTCCCAAAAGATCTCGTAAGTGCTAAAGAGATCACCCTAGTGTCGTAAGTGCTAAACGTCGGTGCGGTACGAATGAATCGTCTTCGATCGTTTTGCAGCAAGCTGCTGTTAAGCATAACCATGGCCGCTAGATGAAAACATGTAGCATAATCTTCGGAGTTCATCTAATCTGCTTTGGTAGATGTGCAGCAGCTTGTTGCGAACGGGATAATATCGACTCGTTTCATCTTCCACCCGCCCTCTCTATTTTTGCTTATGACTAAGCTGTTTTTATATATGCCCGCAGACCAAATCATGCTAATGGAGTAGTGATGGGTTAGGGGACATAATTGGTTACAATTAATGGCTGTGTGTGGCCAGATTATGTAGCTTGACAATTGTTATCTGTGTGCAGGGTGCTCGCTTAATTGAATCTAAGATCACGTCGTGTTATCACAGCGCAGTGTGATCTCCCTTCATGGGTGATGGAACATTACGCGATTTCTGTGTGGGATTTCTATTAGCAAACGCTTCAGGCGCCTTACATTGCTTGTTAGGCTATGCAGCCCGAGTCATTCGACAGATGAAAGACTGGAAGAGGGTCTTGAGCCAACTATCACTACGGCTGGGATGCGCAATTGTCAGAGTACCCTTAGCTTAAGACAATGTCAGTGTCTTTTTTTCCCCTTCTTTTTAACGAACAGGCAAACGTGACGCTTATTGGTGTCAATGGACATGCCGAGACTTGCAAAAAGGTATGCGCATTAAGTGCAAGCAATGATGAATGATTGCGGGCAAGACTGCACTGAGACGAGTACAGACCTGATCATTGTGCTTGCAGTTAATATCGCTTCCTTCAGAAGACTGGCAAGGCTATTTTGCCTGTTGGTCAGAAATGGACAAACCTAAGACAGTGCAGTATGTCATGTACATGAAATGCATAAAGGCGTAAAAGCGAAGTTCCAAAGACGACTTCTTAGGACCTCTTCACAGGAGGAAATTTTTACAGCAGCAGCTTATCTGCGCATAACCGTGAATAATTGTGCTTTTTACACTAAAACACTTTTAATATTGTGTCTGGACTTAAATGTATGCGCGGAATAGTATTTTTTTATGTAGAACATTTATACAGTACATGTATGCGTAGGACTTACGCGCATAACAACGCTTGAGCGATGTTACTTCACTGGCCTGTATAGTGCTAAACATGCGATAAAGACCACTACATAAAGGACAATGGCATTTATGAAGCTACAAGGACTTAGCCTCTTCTCTTTTATTTTAGTTTTTTTCAGTATGTTCCCGTTCTTTCTTGGAGCCGCAATCTTCACAGAAAGCATGAGCAAACTTGAACAAGCAGAAGAGTTGATAGGTGGGCTAGTTGGTATAGATTCATTATGACAACTTGGCAGCGCAAACAAACAGGACCAAGTAAGAAGGTACACAGGACCAAGTAAGAAGGTACACAGGACCAAGTAAGAAGGTACACAGGACCAAGTAAGAAGGAACAAGTAAGAAGGTACACAAACAAGCGCCGCTGCGCTTGTTTGTGTACCTTCTTACTTTGTCCGGTTTGTATGCGCTGCCAAGTTGTCATAATGGAATTTGAACAAAGATAATGAAGAATGAAGTGCTTTATAGTCTCCACTTAAAGTAAGCGTCTCTATGTGCAAGGTATTATTATGTTGTCCACCATTATTGGTCCGAATACTGAATCATCTACTTTAATGAGAGACGTCTCCTTAGCGCAAGGGCTTAGTATTAGTGATTGCCATGTGTATCTTTAAAGGGACACTCATGCTTAATCCAAATCATGCTTTAATCCATATTTTCCCCAAATAAACGTAATTTCTGTCTTTTCCCTGCACCATTCATGACTGGAACCGCTTGGGTTTTTGACAATTGTCCTTGAACATTGTACATATGGTGTTCTTATGTTCCGTTCACTGTTGTTTTTTTCTTTGCGAAATTTTATTCACCCTGCATCATATGTTTGTGCGGTTGTGTTTTACGATCGAGAGGTGAGTTTTTGTGTGTTTTCATGTGGATTTTTGATTCACTTGTTTTACAACGGTCATCACATTTTTTTTTCTGCGTGCCGTGCAAGCTTGAAGCTGTACAAACAATACGCAAGATGCGCAGGCAAATATACATACAGAGAAAGACAAAAGCCAGTTCTCTACAACTGAATAATTATGGCTATTAAAATTAAGCACGTCACAAGCGGAGCCAACTGGAACGTCTGAATCTGGGTAATAAATTTTACATTTTAACCGTAAAACTCGCTTAAAAAAATGGTCGCTGAGCATGATAAGTTAATCCACATACAACGTGTTAAAGAAATGCTTTCGAAATTCCTGAATAATGAATATTGATGCAGTGGTTATTACGATTGCCTCAGTAATGCCAGGATCCTTCAATACCTTAAAGGTATATCGAAGGACCCTGCTCACCACTGGCATACATTTTATCAAAAAAGAGTTGAGGTAGTAGGCAGATGGGCGCGCTTATGAAAACTTGAATTTCTGATAAATTATTTAAGCGAACGACATAGACGATTGATCATAAAAAATGAAGCATTTCGTCCAAGAAACTTTGCATTTTCAAAAAGTTCATTACTGTTTTCAGACTTGCAAAGAGAAAAGAAAAGTCTGACAGTGATAATTTGTGCAGTGTATTGAATTACGGTCACTTTTACCCGGAAAGCCTAAATTGAAACGTCGAAGTATGCAACTCCCTAGCCAGACGCTCACAGTGAGTTACGGCACTGGCGAGCTTGTCGGGCAGGCGTAAAATGAGCTGTACCACGGCTGAATGAAAATGCTCATTTCGTGCTCGCTTGCGCATGTTTTTTTTTTTCGTTTCAGTTGGCTACAATCGTTTGTGCGCTCATCTATACATGTTCTACAGGGAATGTACCTAATATTTGAATGCCTGTTTCTACTCACTCGTACATCAAGCACATCAAATGCAGCACAACAAAAGCCATGCGTAGTGCAGTGTTTGTACAAACATAGCATATATTTACTGTGTTGCAAGAACATTCAAAGGGACACTGAAATATTCTTTTAGAACGTTTGCCGAATTTGCTATGCTCGTGCGTTTGCAATTTATTGCCGCCATCTTGATTGATTAATGTGAAAACCAAATGTATGATACAGGCTGCCTGGTTTGGCGACTGATTTGACTTTCAATTTTAGTTAGTGCGTTTGTATGTGCAGTCAACGTCAAAAGTTTAAAGACCACGACACACAAGAACACGCTGAATATTCCCGTTGCTTCGGCGGGCAGCCTTGAATGTAGATTTCCGGCCTGTTCTAAAACGCGCTTGCAACATGTACTGTAAAGTGCGACCGAAACAGCCACAACTTTCAAGGAAATTTGAAGTTATCTTAGACATAGTGGTCTCTAAACTTTTGACGGCGACTGTACACTGCATTAACCTTGAAGCTGGACGTATCATTACGAAGCCGGATGGCCAGTCACTAAAAGCCCTGCGAACACAAAGCATTGTGAATCGGCCCCAGCTTTCTTAACGTAAATTTCGACAATTACCGCAAGTATCGTTTCGACACGCCAAGATGTTTAGCTCCAACCAAGTTGAATAAGCATACCAGTATAGCATACCCCGTGTACATCGTTAACAATGCAAGCCATGGCAGATGGTCCAACAATCGCGCGTGTCCAGTTATGAAGTTCCAAGTGCTGGATTCACGACACATCTCGTTAGTATCTGCTAGCCACTGATCTGCCCTCGCCACTGACCCGACCCTGCGCGCGCCTATTCATGTCGCAACGGAAGAATGGACTACCATGCATGCTACGCATATTCATCCTTCCTGCATACTCCGACGAGTGTAGTATTGCGCTACATTTCACTTGATCGACCGATTTTCGCCGGGATAATGTAACCGTTGTATGAATCTCTTCTCGCGCTACATCAACGGTCTTAGCTGTGCTTGGAAGTAGGGGCCGGTCATATGGGCGGCGTATGATTTGAAGGTAGAAACAAACTAATATAATGACTTTATAGTGGCTGAACTTGGAAGTGACTCCCATCTAGGGCCGTATTTTACTAGACCGCTGTTTTATAACTACACTTTTGAGTGGCCGATGTGCGAACATCATTCGGTATGGCGTTGGTGTAAAGGCAATAGTGAATCATTGAAATTGCGCGTAGAATTTAGTGCGTCCGGGTCATGCTTGTGTGACCAGCACAGATTTGGACTTTCAGGTCATATGTGACAAAGGAAACGCGTAATTTTCTCGACATTTCTTTTGAATTTTGACGAAAAAGCTGGGCCGAATTCAGAAAGCCTTCTGTTCATTAGGAACTTGCGAGTGGCCATTAGGTCTTCGGCAATGATATGTTCGCTATTGGTTAGATTACCCTCCCCCCCCCCCCTCTCTCGCTTCCGAAGAGAAAAAAGAAAATTTTGGTCAACCATTAGTATTAGAAGTGCCCCTTAAATACGGGCGGCGTACGAATGTGTCTGTTGTCAAATACTTACGGCTGGAGGTTGCCCTGACCGACCTTGAGGCCCGTCTGCGCGGCCAGCGTGTCGGCCACGTTCTGGGTCGAGTAGAGATGGATGGGCGAGTTGTACACGTTGTGCACGACTTTGGGCCCATCCGCGCCTGGTGTGACGCGCCCGCCGCTGCCACCGCTGGTGGCCACAGAGGCCGGCAGGCCGAAGCACGGCGAGTTACTGCCGGACGCCACCTGGTTCACCGTCTCCTGCACCTTCTGCGGACGCGCGCGCGCAGTGAGGTGTGTGAGTGACGCTGGGCCACGGTGTCAGACACCATGCGCTGTGCAGAGACTGGCTCAAAGGGCTGGCAGCAGTTCTGCGTCTAATCTCTCATGCCCGAGTAAATGGCTCCGTTTCTATCAAAACAGCTCTAGTAATACTGCAGCTCATACAATAGCTGTTTTATAATACGGCAGCTTCCCCAGTAGCACGCCACTGCAGCTGTATGCCTGCTTCCCCGGTAGTCATAGCCATAGTAGTTTAAATACATTGCTGCAAGTCTAGTCCGGCGTTGAACTAGTAATTACACATTAATCGAACATTCAAGAGGGATCAAGGAAAATATTTAAGTTATATTGGTAGAATAGAATCAGTATAGGTTAGCAATATGCACTGATAAACCGGACAACACTTTCTCGTTGAGCAATCACAAAGAAAGCTGCTATGAAGTTTGACTTAAGAACTTCCACAAAGTTGAACAGTGCACATTTTGGCATTAAGGATTTAAGGCTTATGTTCGATTTCTTTATGGAACAAGATTGCTTTGAAATGGAGAAAGCGAAGGAGTTTCATATACGACAGAGTAAAAGTCTATGCCGCGCAGTGTTTCATCACACTACCGAGGTTTGCGAACGAGTCGAATAGCTTACTCTTGGGCGGAATTTAAACAACCAGGATGGTTTAAACTATACCATCCCATATTTGTGTGGGGACAAAAAAAAATCTTTTGGAAACTGTGGCAATAAGTTTTCATCCGCCAGCTGGACTAAGGGGCATTAGTCAAGTAAGGTTGCGAATTTCGCCCTACTATTGGCGCGGCAGACTTTTTTTCGCTGTCAGATAATTAGGCCTTCAACAAAATGGCCTCGGCGAATCGAACTTAGTTTGGTAGGTAGAACGTTGTAGTGGCTTGTTAGACAGCGACGACTGAATGTGCATCTTTTTCACACGGCAGTGCCACGGGGTCAGCACAATACCTTGGCAATTGCTTCAGGGTTGTTGAGGCTGTCGACGGGCATCTTCATGGTGGTGAAGTAGGGCTCTTTCACGTGCCGCAGGTACGATCCGATGGTCACGTCACGCCGCGGCTTCGCGGACGGTGTGATCAGGGGAGTAGTCCTGTATGTCTGCGTGAATGCGACAAGTAAAAGAAAGGGAGATTGAAATTATGACAACAACCAGGGGTGCAGAACTCAGCGGCGTAGCCAGAAATCTTTTCGACTCGCCCTTTATGTACTCGGGTGCACGTATATATATATATACGTGCACCCAAGTACAAACACACACACACACACACACACACACACACACACACACACACACACACACACACACACACACACACACACACACACACACACACATATATATATATATATATATATATATATATATATATATATATATATATATATATATATACACACACACACACACACCCCTATACCCACCCCCTGGCTACGCTACTGGCGCAACAACTAATAAAGAGTCATTATGAAGGAACTGTAAAGGAACTGGTATATTTTACTGATATGGCGTAGCGTTAGCAAGGTTAGAGGCTTGGGCTTGTTGAAAATCCATAACATAGTCGCAGAGCGAGAACACAGACAGAAAAAAAAAAAAGATGTCACGCTGCGCAGCGTGTCGTCTTCTTGCTTGTCTTCGTGCCGTCGTGCTGTAAAGTTACTGTTGTAGCTTTAGACCATAATAAATCGTGGCTTTGTGGTACCGTTACAGACTCTCTTCTCCTCTTTCATTATTCAAATCCCCCCATTCCCCTTCCCAAGTACATGTTAGGCAACTGGACATTTCCTCTGGCTAACCTCACCCGCCACGGTGGTCTAGTGGTTAAGGTGCTCGACTGCTGACCCGCAGGTCGCGGGATCGAATCCCGGCCGCGGCGGCCGCATTTTCGATGGGGGCGAAAATGCTCGAGGCCCATGCACTTAGATTTAGGTGCACGTTAAAGAACCCCAGGTGGTCAAAATTTCCGGAGCCCCCCACTACGGCGTCTCTCATAATCATATGGTGGTTTTGGGACGTTAAACCCATGATATTATTATTATATTATTATCTGGCTAACCTCCCTGTCTTTCCTTTACCTTTCTCTCTCTCTCTCGCATACACAGTGAACAAACACGCACGCAGTTGCGAATGGGCGTTTAAACCATCATCTCGAATGCAGCCAACAGTTACTGGGAAAGAAAAAGTGCCGAAAAACGAAGACAGGGGGTGATAGCAGATAAAAAAAAAAAAGTTTTTGCTCGTCGGTGCTACCTTTCGCAATCATGAATGAGAAGTTGCGCCGTATAGTTACTATACAAATGACTCGCGAAGATGACATCACAAGCACAAGATGATGCTCAAGCTAACAACTGTTTTATTCACCGTCACAAGCATCGGTTAGTCCCGCCTCAGGGAATGCCGACGAGTGGGAGTGGGAAGATAGAATGACCACATTTAACGAAATTACAGCACACCATAGATTGCAGAGGCGTACATTCCCCCCCGCCTCACCCGAAATTGAGCAAGAAACAGTCTGTCGAATGGCGGCAGTTACAAACCCGTTCCTACCCGAGTCCAGCTATCATGCACATAATTCACCCAGATTTATATACGACAGACAAATGCAGACATTGCGACTAGAGCCACCTTAGAGCACATACTATGGGGATGTCCAGACACAATAAACAATCAGCATGATGCAGCCTTAAACAGCGACAGCCTCCGCGCGCGCTGGTAGTCTGCGTTGCTCAGCTCGGATCTGGAGCAACAACTCTGGGCCGTCCAGCGAGCCCAGGAAGCCGCCAAGGGCCAGCAACCCTTGGCCGAAGCCTAGGCGGGATCCAGGCCCATCCCACCAATTCGCAGGGCGCCTAATAAAGTTATTTGATCTGAAGGCTTAGTTTCACCTTCAGAATGGTGACGAAGGCTTGCAACCAAGTACACGTTGTCATGTTGTAATATGACAACATGACAACCAAGTACATGGTGTCATGTTGTCATGTATAAGCGCATATCTGGTTTATTTCTCTCCTTACACTTTTTTTTTTTAAATGTCGGCAATGATTTGGATGTGCTGTCTCTCTTGCTGTTTCTGATACGAACACGTAAAATTGAATGAGTGGCTAGGTTATATATTTTGAACTTTATTTTATTTTTACTAAGGTTCTGTTATCTTAGCTTTATGGACATCATTAATCATGTGTAGTGCTTTCACGCACCCTATGAATGAGGAAGAAAAAGATGATGGGCTTTACTTTACACGTGTCCACACTGTGGTACATTTGAATGAGTTCAAAATTTATTGCTTTCTTTTTCTTCTATTCCTTTTGGGCAGTGTGGATAGGTCCGCGAACATTAGGTGTAACATCGTTTTTTATTCGAAAGTTTGCCCAACGGCATAAACAATGAAGTATATAAGTAGAGGCCGGTTTCGGCGACGTACGTCAAAAGTACTCTGTCGTTGGGCCCATGGAGCCAGGAATTACAGTCCGGTGATCTCGTGGGATGAAGGCCTATACTATTCGCAGGTGGCGCATTAGGTAACTGTGAGGCGTTTTTATCTCGCTTTGCAGACAAGTCAGTTTCGCTGGCTGTTGCATTTAATGTAAATGACACGAATCCACAAGGGGCCATTGGCCAAGTGTCGTCATGAAAACATAATGCCATCCTTCCCGCTAACTTTATGGGTTCTGTATTACCTACACTATTGAAAAGAAAAAAAAAAAAAGAAAGCTTGGACTGGAGGCGCAATGGTTCAGAGACAGCGGAGCTGATGGGCACCGAAGTCCTGGCTGTTGCCGGTTTGCTAATTTTTGCAAATTTTCTCTATTCTTCCTTTTTAGTGGACCAGTGGTGAGTAGTGGGATTCCACCTAATTTCTGTGGCACATACCCGTTTATCTGATGATAGTTTTCTGATAGGCCGCACACACAAATTACGTCTAACTTGAACAGCCTCGCTGTTAAAAAAAAAACGAAAAAGAAAAAAAAAGCTTAATTGATTTTACCCGAGGCTAAGTTAACCTGACGCGTCTCCCAGTTTATAAAAGCTTCTGCGAGCCCACGATTGGCAGTCGGGAGCAGCTTCCAGCCAATGAACCGGGTGTGCCGCCAAAAATACACGGTGTAAAATACCTGCAGACGTAACGCGAGAAAGCCATTGAAAACGTAACCTACTTTAGCTTTGCAAGTTAGCCAATCAATTTTATGACGTCTTTGGTTGCAATCCTGGCACTCAACACGTAGCTTGCCAAACGCCTCTGACGTTTCCTTCTCCCTTGTACCAGGACGGACGCCAGACATTGCTTCGCTGCCCATTCCGTCTGAGACAGCGCTGCTCGCTCGCTGTCTCGACCTGCCACGTGGACTTTAAATCTTTCCGCTTGTTCATCATTTTGCCCAGACCCTCAGAATCGCTCGCGTCCAGTCGCGTTTTTCTTTTATCGTCTGGGACGCATCCTGGTAAACAGCGCTCGCTGCCAAGCAGGCGGTGCAGCCGTGTTGGTTAGGTTTTGTTTCGAGCCGGTGCTCGGGAGGTTGTCGAGAGACCGCACTGGGCCTCGTCTTTGAGCGCGTGCGCCTGCTCGGGTCCTAAGCATGCCGGTAGCGGAAGGTATAGCGCGCACACTCTCCAGATCGCGGACCATGGTCTCCAGCGCCTCTCAGTGCTCAGCAGCCGCCGCGTGAAACAGGGCCAGGTCAGGTCTTTCTGCTGGCGTCTATCCAGTCCTTGAAGCAGCTGCAGCTATCTTCTCCACGTTCGCTCTCTCTCTGTGCCGACGGGTTCCCTCCCTAACTTTAGCACTGGCGCACTCTGTTTGTGTGTCGTTGCCGGTTGAGGTCGTCTGAAGGCGCGCGCCCTGATGCTCCTTCTTCCTCGGTCTGAGCGGCGCCCCGCGACTCGCCGTCAGCTAAACAAAAGCGCCGATAAATTCCTACCCGAGCAGCAGCTGTCGTGAAAGCCGCACTCTTTTGCTCGGTTGGTTGGTCGCTCCCAATGGAGGAGGAATATGTTGATCCTGGCAAAAGACGACGGGTCCAGTGTCTCTGGCTCAGAAAGTCTCCCTCTTTTTTTTTCTGTACCCGCTTTACTACCTTTCCCTAGCCGGGTGAATTTCGTTTCGAAACCCTGCGTGGTGTTGTGGACGCTGAGAACACGTGTCTTTTGCGCTAAGGTGCCGCAACTTCCTGTCCTCGCGCGTAGTTTTGTTCAGCCAGCGTGCTGCTTTCTTCGAATGGAGCGCTTTGTTCTGTCTGATTAGGCTTTGTGCGGCGTTCTCCGTGGCTTACTTCGTAGGGAAGACGTGTGGTGTAAGGAGTGGTCAGAACTTTCCCTACTCCATCCGCCTTCCGATTATTAGCGAAATAGGGAGGGGAGGGAAGGGGACATGTTTTTAAAGCCGAATTCAAAGCGTCGTTGTAAGATTTTTCCCTTGGCCTGTCGATTGGCGTCAATTTTGCCTATTACGGCTGGATATTCCTGTGGTAATGTTCTCTCATCTCATGCGGAGGACGGGGAACAGCGACGGCTTACGAAAGCATAAATACAGCGAAGCTGCATATGGCTAGGAGGTGGAAAATGTGGCGGTCCGTGGCTGCACATGAACTATCATCATCAAGAACGGGTATGTGCCACAGAAATTGGGTACGCCCAACTATAGTCGCCACTGATCCAGTAAAAAATAACGAATAAGCAATGCTAGCACACGCCGCCTCGAAGGGTCTCCGCACTTGTCTTCAAGTTTTGCCTTTCTCTTCAAGTTTCTCTTCAAGCTTTGCCAGCATATATTTGTATGGATGATACCCGCCGCAGCATGAATCGCTACCCACAAAATCCTTTAGGTGTTTTTATATCCTTTAAGCTAACGTCACTAAACCCAAAGTCTGAATCACGAATTTCTTAAATGTGATGGAGAAATCAAAAGCTACAACACAAGACACTTCGATAGATTCCAGCTCATGATAAAGAGATAAGCTGAAACGTGCGGCCCCTGAGTTTAACAATCTGTACGAAGTGCTTGGGCGGTGAATTTTTTAAAATTATTTTCAGGTTCTGGGACAATAGATTCCCCGGCCATGTATACAATGGACTAACAAAGAACTTTTATCTGGGGAGGCGGAAGTATCCGCCGTCGCACAGTAGATTGAACAGTCTTCCGTCATTCGCACTCAGAATTTTGCAGGGTCGGGGTATATCCTAGTTCTGCACTCTTGCGCAGGATCTGTCCTCGAAATTCAGACGTCAAACACTTGCGTGCTTTGCGCAGACTTTGCCCTCTTAGAACACATGCTCTGGCGGTGCCCCGCGCTACGGAGTGACGAAGACATTACGTCGTCCAAGAAGGGTGCTGCCCTGCGCAGTCCGGATGTGGAAGCACAACTATGGGCAGTCTAACGGGCCCGCGACGTGGCGGGGAGGCTAGGCCTATCTGTGATCGTCAAGACGTGTGATCGTCAAGACGACGGCGTGATCGAAGACACTCCACGTGATGTGAAGAGCAGGAGTGTAAACACTTATTTTAGATGCGAAGCAGCTTAGAGCGGAGTTCAATTCGGTGGTAGTGGTGTGCGTGCTGACCACCCTTACTGCGCATGCGCCTACTCTCTCTCTCACTCTCCTCCTTTACGCAGGCGTTCGGTCGCCTTCTCTCCTCTCCTTCCCCCCGCGCTGCAGCCTGTAAACCCACTCCCTCCTTCTCCCTACCCCATTTCATATAAGCCCGTGCGCTCGGTCGAGGAAGTCTTGCTTGAATCGTGCGGTCGCTCCGTCGGTTCCCGGTCGCTGCAGTTGTCTCGAAAGCCTCGCTACCCTCGTCCGCAGACTCGCGTTGTCTCTCTGTAGCGGAAGCGGTAGCTCGACGCCGACGCTTGGCTTCGACGGCCGACGAGTGAACGTAAACGGAAACTTGGTGTGCACCCCCCAATGCTGCTTCGCATCCCCTCATGGTTCCCTTTAATGGGAGATGGTGTAATTTTTTTTTCTCCCCGAATTTGTACTGTGCTGCGTTACATAAGCGCGTGACTGCGCGGCGAAGCCACCTTTACGTTTGTGGAAATATATGCTCAGACCTGAGAAAAGTATTCGGAGAGAAAGTGCTTATTTCGCTTATAATGTTGTCTATTTTGATCTTTATAGAATCAACCAACTCTAATGTCATTTATAGCGATTTAGAGGTGTCTGAGTCTGAAATTACATGTCTTCCTACGAGGCGTGCGCCTTTACATAGCGCTCGTTCTGAGCGCCGTGCGGGCGTTAAGATGAACATGCGTGTAAGAGTCGGAACTGTTAGCGCTCGTCCCTGCTTCGTTTCTCTTGTGAGGCGCTACTTGTCGTGAGCCAAGTGGCAAATCGCAAATGACCTTCTGTGAACATTGCCCACAAAAAGCTGTCCGGTATAGTGACAGTGACGCGCCATAAGAGCGACTTTGTATCTCGTGACCCATTGTGGTAACTCAGTCGGCTTGCGCTGGTGAGCACGAGGTTGTGACGGCCACATTCCGATGAAAGCGGAATGAGATAACGTTCGTGTGACGCGCGTTTTTGAGTCTTATAATCAGATAGCGTTTTACGCATAGAGACGCCACCGACCGATCCGGCGTAGTGCGGCGTCAACAATTGGTAGACCCCATAACCATGATGGACCCCGTTGGTGGACGCCATACCTGAAGAATATTCTAGTAGGACCAGAAATACACCAGACATACCTGTCACACCTACCTTCGTGGACAACTTTCTTCGTGCACGGTAAAGTAAACCTATACCTTACGAAGATTATAATATGCTTTAGCACGAACAGGACGACACAAGGCAACTCCTCCCTCTAAAAGTTATAGTGAATACGCCCCGATTAGCCCGTCAGTGCACCCTCCTTAATTAAATTAAGTTAAACGCATCTTCGCCTGGCTGAACATAACTCGGGCTAATTCAGAGAGAAAACGAGGCAAGCTATCCCGACGTATATTTAATAAAACAAATCGAGGAATTGCTGCGCATTCCTAAAGCAGATCGAAAACTTAAAGACAACGTACTATAGGGGCATGGATGTCGGCGCCCCTTTTTTATGGGGCTTCTCACGACGTTTGGATAAAACGGAAGGAACGCGCGCGGTTCTTGCGAACGGCGGGGCTTCCCTAGAAAACAGCTGGGGTGCGTCTCTTTGCTAGGCACTGTTGGTCTTGGCAGCGTGGGCAGCGGCCACATCTCTTGCCGCCGAGTTTACGACGTGCCCCCCGCTTTTTTCTTCCCTTCTAATTCCTCGAGCGAAACGTCAGTGAACTCGGCGAAGAAAAAGAAAACAAAATGTTACGTTTAACGGCCAGCTAATTTCGGAATCTTCTGCATGCCATTCACCTTGCTTCCGTTCATCGGTGAGCTGGGAGCTCCATGTGAGGAAACCGCGGAGAGTGAAAACGGGCTTCGAAATCTCGTTTACCTTCCTCCGCTTGGCGTCCTGCTCCGACGCATTCGTTGCATATAGTGATGTCCAACTTTCACTTAAGGTTTTCTTTTGAAGTTATGATGATGTCGTGTCGAGTTCCCATTAGTGAAGCCGGTTTCGTCGGTAAGTTTTGCGGACTGCTCGACTATATTCTGGACACCCTCTATAGAATTGCGAGCCAAGTAACCCGCGAGTGCTAACCACATATATAAGCATGTTGAAGTTTCATCCATATATTTTTCTTAAAAGCTATATTTGAAGGTGTATACCGTTCAGAGAGCATTATAGTGAGAACCTGATGGAATTGAACCTAACTATCTGGAGAAAAATAAAGATGGCGGTGACGTCCGACATGTTTATATATTCTTTAATGTGTTGCTATTAGCGATTATCAGGTCCTGAACAGTTCATCATATATGTACATGCCTCGTACTTACAATGCATTTTAATCGTATAAAATTTTACGCGCGTATCCATACGGCAGTGGCACCGCCGGCTTACCTGGTTGGTAATCTTGGCCTGTTCCTTGAGCGCGTCTATCTTGTTTTCGACAAGCGGCTCGGGCACCAGGAAGCCCTGGCGCAGCTCGTATTGGTACTGGCCGTCCTGGTAGGGGCCCGACGCCGGCACCGTAACGTTTTGCGTCGTGATGGTGATGCCGGGGCTCTGGGGCGACACATAGGCCGGCGGTCCCGCGGGCCGGTATGTGGCACCGGCCAGAGGGTGGCCGCCGGACACCATGCCGGCAGGCTTGGGCGTCGTCGGGGTTGAGGCCGGCGAGTGAGGCCCAGGACTCCTGCGCGCGCGGGGAGAAAAAGAAAACAATAAAGAAGGTGCGACACAGGGTATAAACAAATTAGGCTGGCTTCGCGAACACTTTCATGTTGAAAGCCGTGTTGACTATATCCCTTTCCGACCCCGCGACCACTGTACTGGATATAACGGAAAAAGCGGTGCAGAAAAACAAGCAGAGCTACAATCGGAACCGAAACCACTTTGACAGCTTCTGTAAGAGTCGAGCAACATGTTCTTAAATGCAGTTCCTCCTTCAGCCCCATTTTCTTATGGGGGGCGCCTCTGAGTAATGGTGTCATCCACGCGGAAACGCGCGCGCACGATGTGGTCAGGTATACAAAATTATTTTAGGAGCTATCTTCGCGCAATTCAAATAATTTAAATCGTGCGAGCTGTCTTACGTCTTCTTGAAACATTGCTACAAAAAAGGTAGCTTTTGTAATCGGAAGTTTACTGACATGCTGGCAATGCGAGAATGTATTTATGTCCAGTACACTGGACACCAGGATGCAATTGGCGCACATCGTGCTAAACATGGAGGGAAAAAAAAGAAAACAAGAGGCAGCGTCACATGACATGACAGTCTTGAAGTCCAGCCATAAAAAATGAAACTGGGGCATGTTAGATGGGAATCTAACAGGCAAGGAGCACGAGGAGGGAGCGGCGTTTGATGAGGTTGACTTGTGGACGCTAGGCGCGCTTCCTCCTAGGTTTTTTCCCCTTCGTGGTACTGAATGCTATGTGCGACAGATAACCATGAGAAGCTTTTTCTTGGGTCAAAACGAACCGTTTTTGTGTTTTATAACACGATTAACCTTCTGTCAGGGCCAAAATCAACACTCTTTCAAGGAAGATAGCAGAATGTATGTACCCATATGTGCAACAAATGAATCCCAGTGTCCAGTACACTGGACATGGTTCTCCTGTGAAAAACCATTGTACTTACAGTCTCCTTTATTTTTTTTGCATGCTTTTTCAATGGCCTCTTAGCTAGAAAAAAGACATTAAAAAATTTCTTCTACCCTAGAAAATATTCGGGTCGGAAAGGGATATACCGTGCAACATTAATCCACTGACGACGACAAAAGGAGGGCGATGGGCATCGTTGTATTTATAACTCGTCAGAAAATAGCCGGAATAGACGGGATGGAAACATTACGTCAACGCGCGCGTCGGTCTATTTAGTGTCAAAAAGAACGCTTAACATGATTGTATTCGCAGACACTGTCTTGGCCAAATACGGCCTCTCATTGGTACAGACAGTGCCCTGCATCAATCCAATCAAGGCGGCGCTTGTTGGTCTGGGCGATGATTTAATGCGACGTAACACCGCGAAAGATTACGAGTGTTCGTTCTCTTTCGCGCTGCTGTCTTGATTCCTTAAGCATCTTATGGCGAGCATACTTTCTCGGACTGGTGAGCTTAATATCTTTATCTCAACGTTAACTGTACGGTTCGCAGGAACACGTACGCGCCTTCATTACCGGCCATACAAATCGTGAACGAAAATGAACCCTTGTGAGTACAAGTGCAATGGACGTATGGATACGGCGTTACCTCATAGTGCGAAGCAGTGATCATGCATTCAATTTGAAGTTGTGCAAATGTGTACGCTCCACGGGTCACTCAGCTGATGCTCAGTATCGTGCTACACTATAGGCTCCGTGCATACGTAACTCATGAAGGCGCCTCTAGCGGCAGCAAGCGCAGATTTGGAAGGATGTTCTCAGCCGCTCGCAGAGGGAAGCAATCGCGAACGACGCCTTTTCCGATGCCAATGCTTTTCGTGCTTTTCGCGCTTGGTCAGTGGTCAGAGCGACGGTCCGTCCGCGTTATCAACGCCATCAGTACAGTCGCTGCTGTCGTCTATTTCAAACTGCCACCAAGTATGCTGCCGCGTAAGCTTGAGGGTGATAAGCTTTGATCGTTAAGTGAGCGAAGCGGCCCGCGCTACACACGTACAATTTCGCTCAACGGGCTCGTCGCCTCCGTTGTCGTTTTCGCCAGGAATTTGATGTGGCCGCGTTCACCTGAGGGTGCGCGAAATCTGGCGAAAAAAAAAGCACACGCGCTAACACTACGGTTTCCTCACGGCTGCTAACAATTTACCGTCTTTTGAAAGCAAACGGGAACGAAAACGCCTCAAGCGAAGCACCAAAGCACAGCGCAGGGGCTTGCAGCCGCCTGCGTCGTCTGCTCCCGTATCACACCAAATCTGCTGCCGTGGCCGCTTTGGCGCTGGAGGCAGCGCGCGACTGTGGCGGCTCCTAACGTATGCACGGTGCCCATATTGTGCTTTTCACACGCGCTTTCGGTCGACCGACGCACGAGTCGACCAATCCTGAATCACTCTTTGCGTAAGAAATGCGATGTGAATGTAGGCCAACATTCGCGAAGCCGTTCGTATACGTAAGACTGCTTTGTTAAGGAGAGACTCAGTCTAACAACTATCGGGTGATTCTTTTAGAACTGACCTATTTCATTGGGCTGTAGTTTTGTTATTAATTATTCGATTTTAATGCGGTTTGCGGCCAAATATTCAGGAAAGGGGGAAATTTTATGGCGTTTCCCGTTTCTTGATGCGCAACGCCGAAAGACAAAAAAAGAAGAAATAACGAAAACCGCGACATTCCGCAAAAAAGTCCATTCAAGAGGCCTCTGAGGTCACCCGATTTATCGTCCCCAGGTTTCTTGTGCGGTTTTCTGAAGGGTCGTGTCTATCGCAATAAACCACGTACACTGGATGAATTAAAGGCCAGCATTTCTGGGGAAATCGAAAACATCACTGCTGACAGATTACGGAGCCCTGCAGCCAACACGGAGCGGCTGGTTCGGTTGTGCACTTACGCCAGGAGCAGGGGCGCAGCCAGAAATTTTTTTCGGAAGGGAGGGAGGGGGGGGGGTTCAACCATACTTTATGTATGTTCGTGCGTGCGTTTGTATGTGTGCGTGCATATATACACAAGCAACATTGAACATTTTCGTGGGGAGGGGGGGGGGTTGAATTCTCCAACCTCCCTCCCTCCCCTGGCTACGGCAATTTTGATCACTCGCTGTGGGGCAAGCGATTATAAACCTTTATAATCTTTACGTACCTTTACTAGGGACGTTTTGTATACTGCATGGCAATCGGGAGTTTTTAAGAACGTTTTATAAGCGCAAGCCATCCCTCCTTGTACAGCATTTCGCGGTTTTTGCTATTTTTAAAAATTTCTCAGCGCTGCACATCAAAAAACAGGAAGAAACCACTAAATTATCATTCTTCCTGAACGTTTCGCCACAAACAGCATTAAAATCGGACACTTTCTAACAAAACCAGAGCCCAATAAAATAGATCAATTCTAAAAGAATCACCCTATAATTATACCACGATGAAACAATCCTATAGAAGTTTGGCCGACCAGTTAAAAAAAAAAAGAAAAATCAGTAGTTATTCCGGAAGGAATGCCCTATAAAGTATTCGGTGCCTTGGTTGCAGTTTTAGAATTAATGTCTATTTGCGCTCGATCAACTAGCCCATGTCGCAGCACTTGCAGCGTATTTTTTCTCGCCTGTTTGACCGTTTTTCGCTCCATCCCTTTTTCGAGAGGGAACTGCGTAAACCTACCGCCAATAATCCTGCCCTGTGGAGGGAACTTGTTCGCAGAATTGGGTGTGTCGACTAAGCCACGTAATAGCGGTGTCACGCGAGAATTTTTTTATTGCGATCAGGCCCGATCCTGATTAGGCTTGATCTAGATCAGGTGCTGCTACACGGTCACATTTAATCGCCATCAGACCCAAACAGAGATAAAAGGCGATCGCGGTCTGTGCATCGCGATGTTGCCCCTCGATCGGGGTTTGGCTGACGTCTGCGCCAAGCTCCAATCCCGGTTAAGTTTGGACTGTGTAGCAGCGACCACTGGTGATTGCGATCAGGTTATCTGATTCGGATCGGCCCTGATCGCGATCAAAAGTGCCCGTGTGACACCGGTATGAAAATATGTATTATATTTTTAATTTTTTTATATATCTGCAGCCTATCGAATTCGTCACTATATATTAAAATATACTTCAATACCTTTTGCGTGAAAGGGAATTAAAGGAGCTACTGGCAGCAGCTATACTCCTTGGGGCGGTCCTCCGCTGTCACCAATAGGTACAGCCTGTCGCTGGAAGTTTGACGTTTATTGCATTTCTTTCTAATACAGAAAGAGGAGCAAGAGCTAAAGGCCATGCTATGTTGCCTTTAGCTCTTGCTGGTTGGGTGAAAGCGTCTTGAAAGAGCTCTCACTCCCTCCCGTTATGCGTGGTCTCGATTTGCGGGCAGCCTGAGCGGACGCCCGTGCTCACCTCTGCACGATCAGGTTCAGGTTGTTGCCGCTGTTTCGGATAAGTTCGGTCGCCTCGTTGTGGGTCATGCGGGACGTGTCGCGGTCGCCGATCTTGAGCACCAGGTCACCGCGGTGCAGCTCGCCCTCGGAAGGACTTCCCAGAAACACCTGCGCGGGTCACGAACACAGTTGAACGGCGAGAACATGAGCTCCGGGGTAAAGAGAAAACAGTGCGTGACTTCAAGGGGCCACGTGATGCTATGAGCCAAGCGAGGTTGAGATTCTGGCGGGAGTCCGTACGGACGCATGTCAAAGTGAAGGTATGACACGAAAGAAGATGGATGAAGGGAAATGGACTACACAAGCGCTTTCGAGCAACTGCAGAAGCTGCCGTTGTTTCGCGGGGTACCTTACATTTAATAATAATAATATCTGGGGTTTAACGTCCCAAAACCACGATATGATTATGAGAGACGCCGTAGTGGAGGGCTCCGGAAATTTTGGCCACCTGGGGTTCTTTAACGTGCGCTTAAATCTAAGTACACGGGCCTCAAACATTTTCGCCTCCATCGAAAATGCAGCCGCCGCAACCGGGATTCGATCCCGCGACCTTCGGGTCAGCAGTCGAGCGCCATAAACACTAGACCACCGTGTCGGGGCACCTTACATTTTTTCGTGCGAACTAAGTGAGGCACTTGTTCCTCTCGTCGGCTTTCCAGGTTTCTGCTGTTTTCGATTACTTGTATGCTCCTGGCTGGCCAACTGCGTCAAGCAACGCCTGAGTAGTACTTTCTGTAGCATGCCTTGTTTCGCTTTTTCTAACCTCGTAGATTTATAGACGCCCCTTATCCACTTTGTCGGTATCTAGCTGATGAAAAATATGGACCAATCCCGAAGGCCTTGCAGTCTTATTCAGCGTGCCAAAGCGCAGGCTGTCGCGAGGGAAGAATGCTTGAAACTGCCACGTGAAACATGCTCCAGATTCTTCGAAGGACGACTTTGGCATTGCAAAACCACATGTGGCGGTCGTGGCCTATAGTGGTTAGAACATTGGAATGCTCAAGTTGAAGACGGAAGTTTGATCCCGACATCAGTCGCGTATTTCATCCTGTCGTTTTGGCGAACTTCAGTTGAGGTCTAATGTGCGTACGTGAGTGCGTCCCACGGTAGTGTGCGTGAAATCTCAAATTTTTAAGAGATACGAGCTACAGAAACGGCATTGATAAACGTTAGTGTGCGAGGACGCACAGGCGGTCGGCTGTCGAGACGTCTGCAGCGCGTCAGACGAAGTGGGCGGGAGATGTGTAAGCTAGGCTGTTGTCGTGATATTCACGGACCCTTAATCGCTATGCTGGTAAGTATTGTGCAGTACGTGAACGTAACTACTGCATCTAAACAAGCGCAATACTAAAGTTCTCCTTGGCGTATATTCCAGCATGGGCGGTGGATCGACGCCATTGTGCCTGTATGTACCGATATACACTTCTCAAACTTATAAGCTCAGTACTCCGACGATTAGCGGTTGATAAATAATGCCTCACTTTTTAACTAAAAAATGCTATATCTAATATCCTGCGCATGTTCTTATGTTGTGTACTTCTACTGTGGAAGGCGAGGCGAATATAATTAACAAGTTACCAGGTTAAGCGTCCTAAGTATGATGCAGGGCAGAAAGATGTATTTTTGCGGTACATTTCGCGGGAACACGAATGTCGTTACCAGGAATCGATCCCTGCGGCCGTCATACCCGGCAACCGAACTGCATAGTCAATGCGCCACAGCGGCGAGCGCAAAGGTATATAGCTAAGCAGTCTGGCAGTACACACTGAAGGTGAAAGGGCGCTGCGCGAATCCGAAACTTTACCAATTAAAGTGAACTCGTTTTATTATATATTCTTGTTAATCTTCTTTTTGTGAAACCTTGGATGGCTGTGAGGTCCTACGTCTCGTAGAACTCAGTGATCATTTGGGCATTTTCGAAACCCTCGTTAAGCATGTTGCTGGGCGTGCCTTGATTGGTAAGCCTGATAACGTTGTTGGCATTGCCATTTTCTAGCTGTTGTGGTGAAAGACAAGGGGCCTACAAGACATGCTCAAAGACTGAGGAGATATATATGCGTTTGATACGTAGTATCCCACGGAAGTATGCTCACCCCTCCTCCGAGATAGCGTGACTTCATCACACACTTTTGCCTGCCTGAGTATGGCGCGCATGTCGCTCGTATCAACGCGAATCGGTTACCTGGTGAAGCGAAATTTTCAAGGCACAGTGGCAACGAGCACAATTCTGATAATTTCGGATATACGGTGCATATTCTATGACTGATTAAGAAATATATAACAAGTCGGTGTGTGTGAACGTTACAATGCTTTGTTGAAATGACGAGAAGAGTATACACAATACTGAATCACGAAGCCAAAGGCGCAGCCATTTGATGGAAACGCACAGGGCCAAAGATCACTGCCTGAGGCAAAGCTGACTAGAGCATCTCCCCTCTAGCCTTGTTGACTCCGCAGTTGGTGTACGAATGTGTTTCCGCGAGCCCGCCAATCAGCTCCTCCGCACCAGTGTTGCACTGATAACCGTTCCGATCAGCGGCAAACGCATCTCCACGACCTCTCTCACGTCCTTCTATCCATCAGCGCCAGCTACGTTTGTCCTGGGGCACAAGGATGGCTAACTGTTTTTCGCTGCAGAATGAACGAATACTAATAATTGCCGGGGTATTATTATGAGAGACGCCGTAGTGGAGGGCTCCGGAAAAATTCGACCACCTGGGGTTCTTTAACGTGCACCGAAATCTAAGTACACGGGCCTCTAGCATTTTCGCCTCCATCAAAAATGCGGACGCCGCGGCCGGGATTCGATCGACCTGAGGGTCAGCAGTCGAACTGTCAGCAACCACTAGACCCCCGTGGCGGGTAGAATGAACGAAGAGGGTTCAGCTGAAAGTAGGCGCCGAAGATGCATAACCTTGCTATTTCGTATGTTTCTCAAATTCGGCGTCGGGCAAGTGACGGTGTTATATTAAGGCCAGCCGAATTGCATAGGTGTTATCGAATTCAAAAGAAAACAAGCTACAAAATGGTCGTGGGAATGGACATATCTAGAGAAAAAGCGAACCGTCCAAAAAATGCCGCTGATGTAACAACGGTTTTGCTAAATAGCTACTCTGTATATACTGACGTGACACGCAGACTGGCAGGAATGGCAACAGCTACAAAAAAAAAAAAAAAAAAAAAAAAAAAAAAAAAAAAAAAAAAAAAAGGGGTGGGGGGGGCTAGGGTGGAACCATCACTCATTTTTAGCGATGCTTCAAAACCGCTTACGTTTTTCGGCATAGGCTTCTCGACGCCCGTGTCCGCCTTGTTTATGTTTTCTTGCCTCCGGTAATGGCCGCGGTTCAGACACGGGCTGTCAAAAAACCCGAGCCGCGGCGACGTCGCGCTATTTCGAGCTTGCTGAGTCTTGTAGGAAGAGTGTGGTGAACGCGTTGTCCCCCCTGCGTCATCCTTCAGTGCATCAACGTCGCACTTCTCGTTCGATAACTTTACCGAGTAAGCGCTAATAAATAAGTAAAATATGCCCCCCCCCCCCCCCTCCCAATCTGAACATTTCAGACGTGCGCAGTTTGGTGTTTATTTTTTTAAACTTGAAACTTTGTTCAATTTTGTTGGCGTCAGTCAGAAATATTTGAAGGGTTCACGAACCCTTTAGCGCAGGGGTCTCAAACTCACCTCAATCAGGGGGCCGCAGGCCATAAATGCAGTCCCTCAAGGGCCAGGGGAAGGGAATTGAACAAGAGGTCAGATAACGTTGCGATTTGAAAGGAAGCGTTTCCCATAGCTCATAATACCTCATAAAAAGGGCATATCTGAAGGGGATTTTGAATCAGTATTCGAGAAACATCGATACCGATTTGCAGAATGACTGAAATCCGGACGCTGATTCTGAAATATAGAGTTTTGTTTCACGGTTATGTTTCAGCACATAATGACCAGATGGGTTGCCTCAGGAAAAGAATGTTTGTGACCAGTCATGTCTGTGTAGCTGATGGACATTCTTATTAAGAAAATAAAAGTATATATATGTACATGGGACGATGACAGTCGTGTGCGAGCCGGGCCGCTAGCGCATGGTTCGCGAGTCGCATGTTTGAGGCCGCTGCTTTAGCGCATAAGCAAATGCACGCTGCAGCAAATATTTTGCAGTGAGTGCGTTGCACTGCCCTCGAGGGTGTCACGTACTGAACTTCCATCCTGTGTGCCTATGCTTACCATCCTGTGTGTTACACAGGATGGTAAGCATAGGTACACTGTAAATTTTTATGAAAGGGAACACGCGAGCGCGTGGCCTGCGCGCTCCCATGGATGGATGGATGTTATGAGCGTCCCCTTTATAACGGGGCGGTGACAAGTGTGCCACCAGGCTCGACAAATAAAGAAAAAAAACTTTTTTGTCTTTTCCTTTTTTTTTTAAGTTGGCCTAATGCCTTAATTGTCTATTTCGATTAAATCTGGGTTTCCCTGCTTCTTTTTGCTCGAGATTTACAGAGCTCAAAGGTAACACCCAGGTGAACTGAAGCCACATTCACGACACCTCAGCCTGCTGAATGCTCGCCGTTCAGTGTTGTCGCGGCTGTAATTTGTTATCATATTACATCTGTATTGTCTTCAGGATCTAGGCTTCCGTTTGTGTGCACACTTCTGCGATATCGAGCGAGGAAGATAGGGCCATCAGTGTCGGGGCAACGGAAGGACAGTCTCACTCCTGCGTCAACATCGTGGAGGACCAATAGCCCCGAGTAAAAATGCCTTTTCAAAGAACAGAGCGAGTACGTTTTCAAGCAAACAAAATGCTATTACAAGTCATACGCATCTCATCACCGATAGATCCCGAATATGTACCGCGTGTCTCAGCAGAGAAGATACAATAATTCTGAAAATAATGAATCAAACGAATTGCAAACTGACCTTTTTGTACACATTATTGGCTGGCTGCGGCTATAAAAATTTGAGTAATTCACCCGAACTGTATATCTTATTTACTAAATTTCGCTGTTCAACGTTCAACTAATGTCTTCACGATCCATGGTCCGCCACGGTGGATCAGTGGCTAAGGTGCTGCGTGTGTGTTTATGTGTGCGCGTACATACACACACATAGGCGTGCGCACGAGGGGGGGGCAGTGGGGGCGGCCGCCCCCTCTAGTCACCTAAGAGGGGGGGGGGGGCGCAAAGTCAGCCCCATACATTGACATAATAGGGAGAGGGGGGGGCGCTGTGACTCGGGGGGGGGCGGGGCGCAAAGTCAGCCCCATACATTGACATAATAGGGAGAGGGGGGGCGCTGTGACTCGGGGGGGGGGGGGGGCGGGGCGCAAAGTCAGCCCCATACATTGACATAATAGGGAGGGGCGCTCTGCGACGAACATTCGCCCCCCCCCCCCCCCTGAAGGGGAACCCTGCGCACGCCTATGTACACACATACAAAATATGAAAATTTCGTGGAAAAGGCGTTGAAAACCCCCTCTGAGTGCACCAATGTAAGCACTGCGGAGTACAGCTGCGTGAAAATTTAATGTACCTCGGGGACACATTATATATGTTTAAAGTGCCGAAGAGTGCTGTCAGAACCATGACTTAATTGATATGCTCGTACGAACTGAAGCACTAATCGGTTTCCATGTGCGTGATATTTAGTATGTACTACACAAACAATTTTTTTTTAAAAACAAGTCATTGACCACCAGATACACAATCAACAGTGCGTCAGTGCTTGAGAATGTGGGTGACATTCTCACGCTTCTTGAAAAATGCTGTTCGTAAACAATGAATCTTGCAGTGCCTCCTTCCTTTTCGGCAAGGACACATCTCAAGCTATTGTGTGTTCCATAGTTCCTCATTGGTTAGCTTCTGCATGCAAGCCTGATTAGAACTGTCTGGTTCTTTCCGTTTTGGGTAAGTATACGGATCATTGGATGGCTGTCCGTGCATGAGCGCGCGCGCAAGAATGCGTGTGACGTGTCAGGCCATACACCTGCCGTGGCAGCGGTCCGATATCAACAGCAACCGCGGCGGGCTCCTTCCGTTGGAGGGGCACAGCGGTTTCGTCCTCCCCCCTCGTATACTGTGACATATACACAACACCCTGGAAGCCTTGCCCTCTAACGGGGTCTCCGCGAGAATGGAAGATCGCGCGTTGCATCAGCGAAACCGAGATGCCTTGGCACTGCCCTTGCCTCCAGTGCTGGTGGGGGTCCGAGTATTCGCTGGGCCAGGGGTTTTCAGTGAAAGGGAGTTGGGGCGAGGGAGGGGGGTGTCTCGAGTTACGCGGGATTCTATTTGGGTCGGGTGGGCCGGCATTGAAACGAAAGCAGGGCCAAGCGCGCGCGCGAGCGTGGTACCACCTCAAAATAGCCACGCTCGTCGCGCGCGCCCGGAGAGCCACCAAGACGTGGGCGCAACGCCTGTGCGCCGGCTATCCTCACGATGGCTACGCCCCCGCGTGAATTCGCGACCGCGCGAGAAGGCGAATACGACTACACGCGCCGATTCTTCTTCTATTCGCAGCTCTTTGCGCCCTCATCTCTTCTTAACGCAAGCATAGTAACCTGAACGAGGATGCCTCTTTTGTAAGACGTGCATTCTGTACAGCCTAATGGTTCTCAAGGATCCAGGAGGCGTCTCATGCCAGGGATAGATATTTGGCACTGTCTTCCATATTCCCCATTACTGGCACCTAGCTACACTGCACACGCACTCTGAAAACAGACAATAGAAACAGAGAAGTAGGGAATCGATGGGGCAAAGGACACTATTGCATTGACGCTTTTTTTTTTTCTGCCCCTAGAAAAAGGCACGAAACTAGTCATTTTTTCAGGTCATTCTCCCCGCATTCCCTTTTTCAACCCTTGTCTCTCATTCGCAGAAATCTTGCGTCAGGAAGAGACAAGAAGTAAAAGTGCCAGGAGGAGGTTCATTGAACGAAAATTGGGGCCACGTTCAAAACGGAAATTATGATATCAACGCGGAAAGCTCGCGAAGAAGGTTGTTTTACACGCATTGGGGCATGTTTAGTGGTTTTTTTTTTTTCAGATCCGAGAAAATCCAACTGATTCAACTATATAGACAGCGAGGGGGGTTTCTTTCTTGCGAATCAAACGAAAGGGAACGAAAACCCGAGCAACCCTAACGCTTCTGCGCACGCGCCGTCCGGCGTTTTATGCTTCGTGCTGCCAATTTGAAAGAGGCACCATTAAAGGTTCAACATCACCTGTTATCTACGCGGAAAGCGATCTCGTTCAATCTATTTTGCCGCCCGAACCCGCAGTGTTGTAACCATCTCTCCTGAGTTACTGTTTACTGACTCAGACGTGGCCCTTTTCGCGAGCATTCTCGTGCGAGTCGGTGCGCTCTTGAACGTGACATTCTTGTCCGTCGCTATAGTCGGTGCCAAGACACGCTGGCCTCGGGCAAAGTCAAGGAAGCGGCCAGGGTAAGGCATAACCGAGAGCGGTGAAAGAAAATAGGACAATCGGGACGACGCCTCTCCCGAAAGCTGGAAAGCACCCAAGGCTCGCTGTCGCTGCCTTCCGGTGGCGAGGCCCCCCACGGGCCCCGCTTTTCAACTCCGAGCGAGATCTTGTTACACTTGACAGTCGTGGCAGCGCAGTGGTCACGTGACAATTTAGACGGCCCAAGGGAGCAAGCGAGGCTCCGCCACGCGCTTCGAGTCTCGACTCAGCCGGAATTACGTGAATGTTCGGTTCCCGCTGGGGCTGGCAGTTTATCTAAGGGCGCAGGAAGCACTGTCTGATCGAGTTGGACGAAAGAGTACCAAAAATAAAAGAGGTCGTGAGAAAAGCTGAGAATATTTATAAACTGAATATATACACATATGTATATATACATTACGTCACAGCGTCCACTTGACTTTGTCAATATTACTGTAAGCCTATAAGTATGCATTTCTGTACGAACATTTAGTCGGCGCTTTAGTTATTTGAAGCGCAAGATGGTTTTAGAGGAAATCTCCACATACTTTTTTGATAGGGTCGTCTTAAACGCAGTGTCTTACTATCATATGTGTTACTGCATGTTCTACAAGAATTGCTAAAAGAAGAAAGAAGAAAATACAGCGTGAGAAATGCCACGAAAAGAGACGCTCAAGCTGACGTAGTAACGGATTTTGTTTTTATGAACTGTCACGAGATAAGCGTTTTCTTTTGAACTCGGTGGTCCTGTAATAGGTTGTTGCGCCACAGATTTAAGTACAGGGGCAATGTCAACAGCGTTTGCTATGGCCACGTTTATTTGCTGTATTGAAACCGCGTGCTGAATTTGCCGAGAAACGAGGTTGATTTCTTACGCAATCAGAAGCTTTTTTTGCACTTCTTTTATAATCGTGAGCAAAAATCGTTGATATTGTACGAGAGTTCGTGACAAAAGGAATAAGCCACAGGCAGTGAACTTCTGGGCCCATATTCACACACACACACAAAAGAAAATTAATAATAATAATAATAATAATAATAATAAATAACGTCTTACGCTAGAATTTTTCGTAAGAGGAAATTTTCAGCCGATCACGATGCCGGATATATCATTAGCGCAGTCACTTGGCCAATGGCAAAGAACGACTGCGAGAGAAAAAGCTTCGTGAATACGACTCCTGGTGACCGCTTCTGTGATTTCGTGCAGAACGTGATGTCATACTTAAAAAAAAATACTTGCGCTGGTGTTAGTATATCGTACGCTCTCTGTCGAACGTTGTCAACAACCCGATTGTAAATCAAGGCACTCATGTATCTTACGCCGACTCTTGTTATAACGTGAAACTTTAAGAAATTGAAACTTGTGCGTGAGGTTTGTTTGACAGCTCATCATTGAGCGTGAATTCCGGAGTAGAGATCGTGTAGCAGCCGGCGTTAAATTTAGCGGCGGAAGCGCAGCGATGCGGATGAGGACCTGCGAGTAAGAAAACCGGAACAGCCTAACTTTAGGCAGTGACGCGGCCGAAAGCATAGCACGGGGAGGGACATGTATCAGCGAGGGCATCTAGAGAGGCGCTTATTTTGGATCAGCCTGCCGTTCTTTCGGCACTTCCGTTGGAAGCTCGCGTATTCGCTTTTCATAATGCACGTCAAACTAGACTAGCTTTATTATCTGTCGTACCGCTCGAGCGCTGGGCACGTTATACCAACACCTTAGACCACTCTATATAGTCAGCTGACTTGAATTAGTGTGAATTTATTTATTGACGCGGATAACAAGGCAAATGTTAATGATACCACACCACATTGGGAAGCCTCGCTGCTTAGCGTAAACTACCGGGACCAACTCGATCTGGTCGCGAGAGCGCGCAGGGTGCGACCGCGGCTCATGGATTCCTGGACTGAGGACTCCACCCACGGCCAGGGCCCGTCGAACGACCCTGTGGTTTTTCTTTATTTGAATAAATGTATTCGCCTACTTACTGATGCCACAGCGCATTCACTGAATCTGCTTATTAACAAACGAACGTCCGCAGTATAATACACGTGTAGTCAATTACTGTACGATTTACGATTCGGAGGTCTGTTGACACAACCTGGTGTGAGTAGTGCCGAGCAGTAATATCGGGGCGTACGATAATTCGAAGCCTTTAGCCTTCACGATAACACGACAAGCGCTTGCCGCAGGGTCTGTGAAGTTGACAGCGCCAGTTAGAAACGCAGTATCAAAGTAATTACTGAAGACAACACGATATTGCTTATTGATACCTAAATCACAAACGAATCGCACTACGCATAGGCCATGCTACCTGATTCGCCGCGAACGCGCTACTTTGTCTTTGCGTACTGGCTCGTTTGAATGTACCAGTTGTACTGCGAGTGAAACTGCACGAAAAGCTGGCTCTTAGCCTTGTACCGGTTTTTCAGCTATTTAAGAGGTGCAGATATGCGTAATACTGTGAAACTAATAGACTCTTAAATCAATCACTCTCCCATCGTCAGCTCAATCCCTATTTTGTTTGTAAACATAAACGTATACTGCAACAATGTGTACGTCCCTCACGAACTTATTATCAAAGTATGCTGCGGGACTTCACCGCTGACATCCGTATGAAAGATTTTCATTTTTACTTCAAGACGCCCAGCTAATGACCCCGGTGCTGTCGCTGCGGCCTCGAAATAATGCTGACAACCACGAGAGGAATCGGCTGCACAGAAGGCGACAAAAAATAAAGAACTAAACCATCATAAAAAGAAACGAAATATTGAGGAGCACAAGGGCAACATAATTTTATTCGGTCGTAATCCACAAAGGCTAAGAAAAAAGAAAGAAATACCAGTGGCTTAATCACCCTTAACTATAATTGCTGAGCTCAGTCAGCCCAAATGTTTTGTTATTGATACAAGATATGTAGATGTTTGAGCTCTTTTTTTTCACTGCGCTGCACCAAGATGCGCACCACACATATGCAATTTTTAATGCAATAAACGAGAAATACTGATGAATAATTGATTCGACTCTGGATAAAGACAGGAAAACCAGCATTGATCGCCAGACGTCAGGCATAGATATCTTAGGGACAGGCAACCATCAACGCAACGGTCGTTTACGGTGCTCGGAAAGAAAGTAAAACGAGCCTTCCTTTCACAAGGGAGATTTCACTCGGATACAAACACTGTTTCGTACTCAACACGGCTCAAGTGCGCTTTGAAATGCTTGATGTTCGCACAATGTCGCGAATTTCGCAATAAACTTTCAGTGGATAATTTGTAGGTTCTGTCTCGACCTCTTCTGTTCGTTCCTCGCTGAATTTCACCCTTGAGGTCACATAAGTCCACAAATTCCGAATGTGTGTTTTGAATTGTGTCGGAGCTATCAAGAAAAAGGAGCGGGACTTTATTTCGAGGGACAAAGGATGTCTCGATGGTAGACCGTCAGAGGGAGACCTTTCACTGCGCGAGAAAGTCCGAGCTTTTCGCAAGCGGAGAAGCATGCATCCAGTATATAGTAACTACGGAAGAGGCTGCTCAGTCTCTCGCCATCATGCATGGTTATGACCGGGGCACTTTACTGCTAGTTCGTCGCATCGCACTTAACAGAACAAGTAGATCCGTCCCCTACAGGGGAGTGCCGTAACCGCTGTCGAGTAAATATAGAATTCTTGGTCCATCTAGAGCGCTGCTTTTACGACGCCCATAGACGCGGTTATAGGCTTTGCAGTTTCGGCCTTCAAGTCAGCCACTCAGTGGTCGGTTGCAAGATACCGAAGGCGAGGATCGTGTCTTTTACGAGCACACATCTTTCTTTTATGCTTTGTGACTCGCACAGAGTGATGAGATTGAGGAAAGAAGTGACGCGCGTCACCGACTACACCATTTGCACGATTTTCAATTACAAGTGATATGTTAAAACACACGATTTGGTTCCTGAGATTGATAGGGCCAAAGGCAAAGTCCTACTCCTCATAGTCCTATTGCTCATATGGTATCTAGAGGCATGCAAATATTTTTTTCCTTACGAATATAAATGGAATAATGCCAGATGCGAATCGAATGAGATATCGATGACATTTCTGATAGATATGGAGTAATGAAGAGCCGCTTTTGCGACTAATATAAAGCGATATTTGCCTCCTCATGCCCATAAGGTTATCAAGTTTTTATTATTGTATTGGCCATTAATTACGAAACGGTTAATGCTAAAAACATAAACTGAGCGTTAAGAACACAGTTTGTTCGAATACACAAGACTTTTAGAGGGAGCAAAGGACTTATGCTTAGCCGATGCATAGCCGATCAAACTCGCCGAGTTAATTATGCTCCACCGCTGCCTACGTTATCTGCTATGCATATACAATTGCAAGCATGGAGGAAACCGTTGATCCACTATTAGGTTTGAATGTTCACAACCGGTGTTTTGAAATATTCCACATCTTTTCTAAATACTATTACTTACGAGGAGCGACTATTCGATTCGAAGACCGAACCGAATAGTGCACTATTCGATTCGATATTCGAATTTTCGCAGATATTCACACACTCTTAATATTTGTTTCCGCCCGCTAAGAATAGCAAAGAAATGAGAATCAAATTGCGGACGCGTTCATGGTTTGTGATTCTGAAATGCGCAGTTAAAATTGTGTTCTGGTGAGAACAATGACGCCGCAGAGACAACATTGCGCGTACACATGTCGTTCACGACGTCGTTCATAATTATCATTCATTAATAGAACGTTCCTATACTTTTGTCAGCCTTTTTAGTTTTGAAACGAGAAGCAGGCCCGTCATTGGTATGCGTCCTGTACTGAAGCTTTTCTGCCCCGGCGTTCACACATTAGGTTGTTTAAGTATTGTGATGCACCATTACGAGACTCAATTCACCCGGTGTCGCTTTATGGAGATGATCGTCGCGTTTAATCCAGGCGGCTCTCACTGGCGTCGTTGACCGGTTGCTACGCAATGGGCAGACAGGCTTTTGGCAAAACGTTGACTCTGTTGACGGGATACTCATAACCCACTTGGCTCCCTTCGCGAAAGCAGATCTTTGCAACGTGGTGTACTGGTATTGTTCCGCTGTTCGCTATCTTTTTTTACTCACAGCCTCACCTCTTATTACTGCGTTCACTATCAGTTACTTGAAGCTCTCCTCTGAGCACAATGACGGGCTTTGTGCTATGCGCCGGCTCCCTTGACATTAGCATTTGCCATGCCTGCTCCCTCGACCGCATTGCTCCCGAGGCGTGTCGCCCTTCCGTCTCGCACGGGACGCGGCACGACAGCGGACGGAATCGCGGCTGAAAGCATGTCCCTTCGAGAAGCTCGTCCCGGGATCAATGGGTTGCCGTTGTTCCCTCTATAGCTGCGACACCCAGGAGGATATTTTGGTTGCTTTGGCGACCGTTTCTGGCTTCTTCTGTTGCGTTTATCTGCTGAGGCTCCTTCGTTCAAGGATGCTCGCGCTTATGTAGTCGGGCTTATTCTAGCCACTACAGCGTGACATCTTGACGAGTGGAAAAAAAAAAGAAAGAAAAGAAAACGCTGGCTTACGCACGCCTAACACATATCCAACGAGTCCTACGCATAAAGCACGTCCGATTCAATGGGTAACCTTTCATGTTCAATCCTCTTGCTTAGCTGTTTCCTGCGGCTGATGAATTCGGCGGTACATAACCACAATGCTTCGAGTGCTGCCTTACGCAGCGCGAGCAATGTATGAGATATATGCGCCTCTATAGCTCATGGGCTTATGTGGTGATGAAGTTATAGCTTGAGATCGTGGCGGCCGCGACACGATGGTTACAGAATACAAAAAAATTGGGGGACCCTTAAGCTTCGCCTTTAAGAGTTGAACGCGATAGCGATATCCCGTCCCTACTGCGTACTTCAATCACTTAGTGCATACTATGTATTGGTAGTATGCTTTAAATCAGGAGAAATTATGCGCGGCAAATGTAGGAAATGTTTTCGAACTTGCTATGCACCCACTACGTGGTGTTAAGGGAATACGCGCAGTAAGGTGTGTGCCGTTTGTAATGGGTGGCTGGCTTTAAACTATGGAATCGTTATGATAGTCACATAATCTGACGCCCGATGGCAATGTACGCTTGTACCACGCAATATTCCTGGGATATTACATGTTACATTGCGACGCCTATATAAAGGACGCTTGCGTTTGCGAAGCATGGAAGTTATTTTCACTGCATTTACAAGCAGAGGAAGTTATTTTCACAGTATTTCCAAGCAGAGGCATGGCTGTGTGGTAGAACACCTGCTTGCCACGCAGACGACCCGGGTTCGATCCTCACTCGTACCCGAAAATTTTTATTATTTATTTTATTTGCATCTTTCACGATTTTTCGGTCACGGACAAGATGATGATTTTTCGCTCACAACCAACGACGCCGACGCCGGAATTTCTGCGAAACGAGCTCTTTAACGCTATCGCGTTAAAAGGCCCGTGTACCTCGCAACGGGTGCGTGTTACAGAAAGAACAGGTGGCCAGTATTATCCGTGAGCCTCCCACTACGAGGTGCCTAATGACGAAGGCGGTGCTGTCTAGCTCCGACTCGACATATCAGCTCGAACTGGTCCACCGAGCGAGTAGGGCAAGTGAGGCCGCTGTACTCCTGGACTAAGGGTACCGCCCACTGCAGATCAAGGAGAAAAGCTACCCATGTGCTGTCTTATACAAAGATTAGTATATGTATAATGGAATGTGTAGCAATGTGGAGCACTTTGTTAGCAATACGCCGGGTGAGGAAGGGCTGCTGCTCGAGTCAGCTTAACTGGCCACGATTGAGCTGACTCGTTGCAGCGATGACATCAATACATGCAATAAAAGATGCATACATACGCACGAATGTATTTTTTAAAACAAGGCATTAGTGTGCTGACGAGTATAACACAAGACCTGATTAGCCTAGCGCAGAACTCTTGAACGCGTCAATTTTGAAACCAGACTATGTCAATCTGCTTATATGTGAGAGCACAAACCTAAATGCCGGTATCGTACCTTCGTCCTCAGTTTTTCTATTTTCGCACTACTTTTTTTTTTAGGGGGGGGGGGGAGGGGGTCCACACTGAATCTTGTACGACCAACCTGACTATACGCCACTCTCGGATGCTTTTCTCCTCTTTATTGTTCTCTGATTTATATATATTTTTTTCTAATATTTGCGTACATTGGTCGAGTCTACATAAATTTTCAGTTATGAGTGAGAGGCATATCGCTCGCAGGAACCGAAGAGGCCAAGGTTTAGCGGCATTGCTAGGATATGTAGAGAATCGAATGAATGATGGTTATACTGGAATGCAGTCTTTCGTATACAATTTAGTCGCGATGAACGCAAGTTGCTGCGTGGACACAGTGCCGCAGTCATGAATAATTCCAGAAAACGAAACGCTAACGCTTGATAGCAGTGACTGCGCAGTTGAAGCCTCCCTGCGTTTCTGCAAGAAAAGGTGTAAAGCTGCGCACTTGACGAGGAGTAGCTTCGTGTAACGAAGGCGTCCAAACAAGCAGGGGCGTAGCCAGAAATTTTTTTCGGGAAGTGGGGGGAGGGGGGGGGGGCACCTCCTTAATTTCGGGGGTGGCACCTCATTGAAATGGTCATTTTTCGCTCTGTATGCCATGGCGAAAAAAAATTTCGGGGGGGGGGGGGGGGGGCACGTGCCCGGTGTGCCACCCCCTGGCTACGCCACTGCAAACAAGTAGGCCTACTATAGGCTCGTTACGACGCTTTGACTGCTCCTTCCAGCTGCCTCGCGAGGCCGACATCTTGTAATTCGCGTCCACTGAGCACCCGCATACGCTGCTGTCTGGTCAGTTGTGTTTGGCTGGTGTTACCGGCACGTAATGCGTGGTTTAAGGAGGCTGCACCTCCACCCTTCGTACAATAGCACGTATTAATATATCAGTTGCAGCCTTGAAAAAGATAAGTCCACTTGTCGAAACATCGGCTCCAGCACACACCCCCTCCCCTGTTTACAAATTTCTCATAACATATGCTACAGTTACTTAGAGCTAAGCGTGGACAGGTGGCTATACGTTATATACTATAGAGCCGTCCACTTTTACGCCACTACGCGAACGCTGATAAGAGTATAGATAAAGCCATGCAACGTCTGTTTACGAGGGTCAAAACAACCGATAAAGAAAAAGCAGCTCGGCTATGGTAAACTCACAGAATATAACATAGTTAGTGCCAAAATTTAGGGTAACTGAGCCGGTCAGAAAGATTTCAGTTTCCACTTTTGAACCGATTAGTGGAATACAGTGCCTCGCGGCTTCGTGATTTCGAGGCCGTTTTGGTTGCGCAAAGATATTTTTTGTCACCTCTATGGCCGCGGTAGCTCAGTAGTTATGGCATCGCGTTGTTGAGCTGTAGGTCACGGGTTTGATGAGAAGGGAATGCAAAAACGCTCGTACACTTAACTCACGTTAGATAACCCCGGGTGGTCTAAGTTAATCCGGTGCCGCCCTCCCCCATCTCTGCGGCGTGCCTCACGATGACATCGTGGCTTCGGCACATAAAGAACACCGGAATTTGTTTTCCGTAAGCTATAACTACATTTTCGGGTGACAAGACGGGCACGTTTGTTGAACGTGACGTTCGAAGAGGATGCACACTTGGAAAACCAGCGCGAGCACTTAGGGTGCCTCCCCATAGAAAATAATCTATGGTGAAAAGCAAAGGTCGCATTTTTTTCTTCACTACACACGTGTATTCTGAGTAGAAGAGAACGCGGTGCGATCTCTTATGCTCAGGCGGTAACATTTATACTAAGCGGTGACGTAATTACCAAGCGTCGCGTATCAGTAACGTCGATAATCAATGCTAGAAGCTGTTACACATCCCTAATAGAATAAGTACTAGTACGAAAAGTAGCGTACAGTACAGCGTGAAATTATCTTGCTTTTCAATAAAGGACGGCTACGTTTGATTTAACATATTGCAACACTTACAGATATTACTTTTGTTTTGCAACTTCCAGTTGTAAAATTATGTGTGTTCTTTTTTTCTTGTCGGAATCCGCTCAGGACACCTTACAAAGAGCTAATAATGATGGGGGGGGAACCGCAAATTGAACTCCTTTGGATGAACGCAGTTAAATACAGTACAACATCGGACGAAAACGAACCAGCCGCCTCTGAATCGCCAGCACAGTCAAGTTGATGTTTTTAAGTTATGGGCCATTTCATATATACGATTTAATGAGAGTTTGCCACGGAAATGATGGTTCACTTTTCTGTTTTTTTTTCGGGAGCCGCATCAAGATGACAGGTTGAAAATAATACAGGAAACGTTTAAACAGGAAGTCTGCGGAGCACATTATTCAGACTCCAGAGCCAAGGAATATCAAGCCACGCTTATACGAGTATTTCAGCAAATCTCATGTATATATGCTACAGCGGTAACTGAAGCGACAGCATCTCTCAATTCAATTTTTTATTTCTTATTCGGTTCGTAACTTTTGGCATGTCAGACTAACGCTTTGTGATCATGAGAGCTTATGGTCGCTGCAGTGCCCGCTGAGCAATGTTGGTCTCCGAAGCATCGTTTCATTTCAGCACTTTAATTGCTTTTCCTACACTTTTTTTTTTTTTTGTAGCGCCTCTCACAACCGTTCAAAGTTCTCTCGCGTCTCCTGTCTGTCCCTTGGTTCCGCTTTTTTTTTTTCACTGTTTAGGAAGCTAATTTAAAGTACATCTATCTTAAAACAGTGTACCAATTTTTTAAAGCTGCAGCTCCTTCATCTAAACTTGTGCGAGGAAGCGCTAGCCAGCGGCTTCTATACTCAGCGCCGCGTCTGCATATTTTACTTGCGTTTCAAAGATTGAGTGAACCATTAAGCTCATTTTGACACTTTGAACTCAACATCTTTGCGCTCATTCGTCCCGTAATTGGCATCCGACATCGAGATGAAGAATTAATTACCTTGCTGCATTAATATTTTTCTTAATTGCTTCATATTTGCGACACTAGTTGGGCTATATACAGTATGGGCTTGTTTTCGAGAACTGGAACACAACTCCTGCCCTGAAGCACCAAAACCGCCTATTACTACAGTGCTGCATAGTTATGTCCTCGCTAGATCGCGGTGTGAAGGAGTTGGCAGTCATTATCATATTGCTCTTGGCATTTGTACAAACTGCCAAAAAAGAACAGCAAGCAGAAATATGCAGTATCACCACCACCGTTGCAAATTACGCACATTATGTTATCTCTGCAAGGAGCTTGCTCTCGTATAAAACAACTTTAAAAGAATTTAGGTTAAGAAGAACAGGGTACTTCGTAACAATACAAGACTGCAGATAGTCGTTTCTAGAAACATTATGCTACTTGTGCAGCAGGAAAAAGAACTCAAAGACGTTTCAGTTCATGTAAAGACGAATAAACTACACGCGGCCAGGACTTTTTTTTTTAAATTATTAGTGACCATGATTTGATTTACAGCCTTTGCTTGCAGGTTAACGGAATAAAAAAAGTAAGAACAAATTTTGGAGTTTTACGTGACAAGACCACGATATGATTGAGGTACTGGGAGACTAAATTAAATTTAACCACTTGGGGTTCTTTAGCGTGCATCTAACACAGTTTAAGCACGCGGGAAGCTTTCTGGCATTGATTCTCCCTGTAGGGAATCGAACCCGCACCTTCGTGCTTAGCGGTGCAGCACCATAGCCGCTATATATGGCACCACGGCGGGTGTAGATTCACCGAATGCAATACCTTCTCCGACTCTTGCTTACATGCATCGGCCAATGGAAAGGCTTTCTGCTCCTGGCAGACGCTGTTAGTTTTCTTTCTCCGGACTCTCTGTCAACGACTTCATCGTGACCTTCACGTACTCTCGTCTCGAGAGAACCGGAGAACTATATTTTCCTCCCCTTTATTGTCCGCAAGGCTCAGCCTTGCTCGAGAACTCGTCTCGGCACTTGGATGCCTCGAAGGTGACACGGCGCCCGTGTGGTTACGAAACAAGACTTATGGCGCGCAGGAAGAGTCGCGCGACTCGACTCACCCTCTGGATGGTGAGAGGGGCGTTGAGGTCGAAGCCGCCCTGAAGTCGGAATCCCCACGGCGTGGCGCTAAAGTCTCGCCGTAGGCTGACGCTCAGGACGCCTCCCTTCTGGTAACTCATGGTTTCAGCTGCTTATCGAAGGGTGCTTCGGCTTTTTTACCGCACTTGTCGCGACGGTTTCGCGTACACACGGGCCGATGATGACACGGGGTCTGGTTGTTGGCTGAGGTCGTTCGGTCGTCTCGTCACCACCTCTTCGCTACTTCGCGTCTCGCGGCGTCGGAGTCGAACTCGGGAGCCAGCTACGTAGGGCCAGCGAAAACCCCCCTTCTGGTACGCCGGGGCCGCGCTCTAGCGAGGAGCTCTCGCCCTCGCCACCGAGACCCTTTCCTTAGCCGCCACTGTCCACGCGCCCTCCGCTTCGGTTTTCACCCCCCCCCCCCCCCCCGAACCCCGCCCCCCCTTCGGCAACGGAGAGCGCGCCCTCCGTGGAACGCTTGCAGTGTGTATCTTACCCTCCCCTCTCCGCGACGTCACCTTCTCACTCTCTGCCCGCCATATTGCTGCGCTAGGGGCGCGTGCCCTGCTCCCGCTAAAGGTCGGAACACACACTCACTTCTGAGTGTCGCTGCTCTAGATGTCTGTCTCCCTCTCCACCAGCCTGAATGAGTGCGCGGAAAGCGAGCGTTCTCTCGTCGCCCAAAGTACCAGATGTCAGAACCACCGGTCTGCGGTCACGCACGATGCCCTTACAACCACCTTCAATCTAGCGACCGCACCTACTCTGTTTGCTTGAAATCTGGCATCGTCTTGTAACTTCAGCTTTTACTTTTTTTTCCCTCTTGAGTGAAGCATGTGATCTTTCTGCGGATGTCACCATGGCATATAAATCGACAAACTTACGGCGCTGGTGAAACAAGAAACATTGGAAGAAATAGGCAGTACAACACGTTGTATGTTCTCGCTTTCTGTTTTTTTTTTTTCGGTGCTGCAAATATATCATAATGCTTCATAACAAGTATCATAGTTCAGCTTTCAGATAACTCTTTACTATTGGTCTGTTACATACATATATAAATAGCTCTTTTCTCCTATTCTGCCTCTTGTTACCTGTGCGTAAATGCGTTAGCGAGTAACTGTATAATTAAATATTAATTAGTTAATTAATAATTAAACAATTGTATTACTTTGTCACTGAATTAAATACCTTCCTGCCTTTTCCATGCTTTAAGTTATAGATAAGTGCATGTCAACTCATCGGTACTGTTCCATGGTTGAGCGATCACCTTTATCTCGTGAAGTCGGCTCATTGAGTTCAGAAAGGAAAACACAGACACCTGCAGCACTACAATACTTTCAGGCCGAAATAGATGCTGATGAAGAGAAGTCCATACCCAAAAACTAAAATTATGTCAATCACCTATTGGAGATTGATCTAGAGCTGTGGTTCTCAAGTGGGGGTCAGCGGAGCCATTTTTTGGGGTCCGCGAAATCCATCATCGAAACAACCAAAAAAAAAAAAAAAAAAAAAAAAAAAAAAAAAAAAAAAAAAAAAAAGCGGCTTTTTTGAAGGCACCCTATCTCCAGTGACAGCCGCCCCTTCTGATTTTTGGTATGCTTCACCGCATAACGATGTTGCATCGCAGCGGAGCTGACTTAGCATTTCCCTTCTCCATGAGATGGTTGTAAAGCTTTTGTTGCAATTTTATATGACGTGTGCTTTTTCCAGGCTGCATAAGAGCAAGCATAGATAGATAGATAGAAGCAGGTGGAATGTGGTTGCAGACCGCACAACTAATTGACAAGCTGTTGAGATCGAATTGGCGTGACACTTTAGTTTGACCATTCTTTGCCACGGAGAAACAAAGGGCACCTATTTCACGCTGCATGTTGAGTTAACATATAAGAGCCCCCCCCCCCCCCCCCCTCCTTTTTTTTTCTCTCTCTCTGCAAGGAGTTCCTCATCACTTCCACCAGTCCACAAGGGGTTCCCAAAACATCCATGACTGTGAACCACTGATCTAGAGCCACCACAAGCTAAACGTGCAGATCCCCTTTCTCTCTCAAAAGAGAGGGCGAGAGAAACAGTACTCTTGGTTTCATTTGATGTCCTTAAGCGACGAAGGCAGTGGTGGTGCAACCCCGCCTGCTGCAACACAACCATCACCACCCCATTCCTCGTGAACAGAAATTTTTTAATCTCCTCTGTGGGTGACAAGGATGTGTCCAGAAGGCTCAAGAGAGGCGGTGCCTGACAACAGGTTCGGTGTCGCCGGCGGTGCTTGCGAAGACAAAGACTGCGCTACGCGCGCGTTTAAACTCGCTCACTCACTCCCTCAGTGATTGCGTGAGTACATGCACGTGCCAGCCTTGTTCATGTTTAGTAGCTGCAAATGAGTGCTCTCGGTGCAAGTCAGCAACGAACGATGCCAACTGATCTCTTCTCTTGTGTCCACGTATGTACGGCTAACCTTTTGTACCATGAACCCGTACCAACTGTTTCAACTTTCTGTCACTCTTAGTAGTTTACGAGTAGTGGTTTAGGAGCGCAAAAAACTAACACTACGCCTCTTTGCTTCGCTCACCAGCAGGTGTGCACGTGCCACGAATACACAGTTGCACTGCATACGCGCATCAACATAGCACACACACACACACAAAAAAGAAAACATGTTTAGCCTTCTGTTTACTCTACCGTACCTAAACTGCAACCGAATATTCTAAGTGCAAAAATATATACGTCACCAAGTGCTGAATTTTCTTTAATAAAAAGAATATGCCGTCCTTCGCAGGTTTTCATGTTTAGTGCGTGATTGGTCGGTCTCACCAGTAAAGTATAGTTCAGTATTGCGTATCTCCAGAAATGGCCCACTCTATAGAGTAGGTGGGCATATCCAGCAAACAGTGAATGTGATCCGATCCCTGAGACAGGCATAATACCAATGTCGCAAAAGCTGGATTTTACAAGGAAAGCCGAGGCGTTTGACGTATTTCTGTTTCTCTATGTACGCACGGGTCCCAACAGCTCGATCAGCTTCTCGTGCTGCAACGATTCACGCAGTGCTTCACATTATACAGATGTCAACTATGCAGTTGAGCCTGGTAGTCTTTTTTCGTTACTATTATTCAATACAAAAAAAAAATGGAAGAAAAAAAAAGCAGAAGACAAAGAAGAAAATGTGAAGTCTGAGCCTTTTATAGATTATGAATAAGAAGTGCCTTCATTTTAGAATTATAATTGCAGTGTGTTAGAAATTAGCACGTTTTTTTTTTCGCAATCCAGCGTGTTGGGCGCTGATATTCACCCGACGCTTTCTACAATATAAAAAAAGAAGGCCATTTGTGCCTTTGCAGTCGTGATATTTTGCAGTATGCAAAAGAGTGGTTGAGTCGGCGCCTTCGGTAAAATGAATGTTTTGATGTGATCGCTTTTATGAACCCTCTCAATTTCTTCTGTCAAAATATAAGGCGTACCATAATGCCCCAGCTGGATTATTCGTTGCATCTTCAACATCTGTCCATTCTGCAGCGACGTGAAGCATCGTTTCGCTGCCGGCTTTGTTTTTAACTATCCACCACGAAGACACGCTGAAATTACCGACAGTGTTGTGTGCCATGTCTGCGGACAGCGGAGCGGACATCGACCATTAATCCTGTCAGTGTCATAAATGTGGACAGGAAAACGTTCTTGGCAGCTAGGGCTATTCAGTACGTCGTGTCCAAATGGGTTCTTAGCGTAGAGTCGCAAGAACGCAGTGATCAATAATGTAATGGCGAGGTGAGACATTTGGGTCGCGTGAGCACCCGTTATAGCGATTATTCAGTGAACACGAATGCCTCCCGTTTCGTGTCTGGAACAATAGAAATATTCACAACCTAAAGCCTTTTTATTACATAGTCTGTTTCCCCTTCCCTCGCAAGATCCCCGCCGCTGTCCCGCCCACTTCAGGCAGCTCATTAAAAAAAAAAAAAAAAAGGAAAAAAAAAAAGAAGAAGAAAAGGAGGATGGCTGGGGAAAGTACATAGAGAGAAGATGACAAAATAAATAGCAATTCAGCATTTACCTTCATGTAATATTCATTTGTTTAGCCGACAAGGAGGTTTACTTACTTTCCAGCTTTATTTTTAATATGTATAGGATGAGCACTTAGGTAGTTCAAGCTCTTCCAACAGAGTCCATGTCAATACTATCAATCCATAGATAGGGTTATGGATAATTGTGTGTTTCTGCTTACAGCACGAAATAAAAATTAGCCTGACGTGTATTAATATAAATCTGAAGAGTAACTGTGTATTGTTATGTTGTATGGCTGGGCAATATGATTACACTGTAACCAAACAACTCTCCACTTGAATTTCTTTGAGTAATAATCTTGTGCGGTATATGATATAGCGAACACAAGAATCGATGGTCGATGTTGTTTGAAAGGGCACTATTAAATTATTTACAAAGTATATCTCGAGCCTAAACAGGCGTACAACCAACGTTTTTGCGTTGAACGTTATACCGTTAAGTTGCAAGCATCGTATAAGTTAGGGCGCCGTGTTTACTCACACAGTCGGCAGCGTTAGAATAGCTAAGCAGGCTGCTTCCCACCTTCTCGCGTTCACTGGCCACCGCACAGGAAAGGAGATAACAAAAGTTGTTACTTCCATGTATACTGTCCGAAATATTGGATGATGAGAGAAAAAAAAATGTGTTCACCGGGTACTCGCGTCGCTATGCGTATACTCGTATTTGTGTGCAACCGCGCGCTTCCAGGGCTGAATGAAGCCCGGTGAAGGACCACGCAAGATTCGCCAGTCATGCCAGCGCTTCGTGTTCGACTATGCGCGTCCCTCTAGAGTGCGTATGCATGCGTACAAGAAACTGTCAGCGGGGAAACTGATCAGATTTCGCTTCTCCATTCCGAGTTAGCGTGGCACGCGCTTACATGCGCCCGTCGGCACGCGCGACAGATTTGCCCCGTGTCGCAACGCGACAGCTGGCTGCACGGGAGACGCCGTCGCGTCATTTGTTTTTGTTTATTATCATCACTCCTCATTCCGCGCTGCGGTTTGCCTCGGCGGTGCCAGAAAAGAATCCGGGTTACGAAAGTCCCTAGGCTCGGGCGCGGATTATATATACTTCCCTAGTGCCCCGCAACTGGAGCGCCGGATCTGACCCCGTCTGAGAAGACACTGTCCTCCGGCAGCCATCATCATCATCATCAGCCGCACCATCGCTCCCTTTCCCTCCCACTGTTTCTGTGCAGTGAGGGGATACAGTCTCGTCATGTAGCGATATAATTCGATCAGGCAAGGCTGAAGTGCGCCTCTGAGCGCCAAGTGATCTAGAAACGACGTACGACGACACAGCTAAATGGCCCTCGTCTATCTTTGGCGAGAACTTCAGCAAAATCTGCCTGTCCCATGACGCATTGTAATTTGAAGTGTGTTCGATAATTGGGCAATTTCTGACATTGGTATGTCAGAGCACTGCAAATATAGATAATTAGAAACAATAGGGTGGTCCCTCGAAAGTAGAACATTAAGAAGAACTTCCGATATGAATACATAGGGCTCCTTGAGAAAGACATAGCGATAGAAAAGGAAACCCATGGAAGACATATAGTGTATGCGAATTTGATAATTAAACAATTCATGACATTTTCTGGAAAGTTATAAAATTGGAAATGTAAATAATCGGCAATTTTGAGGTGGCCTTTAAAATTAATGAAAGTATATTATAAATCTCATAGGAATGCATAGGTCTTGATAGGAATATGGTAATTAGTGAATAACGACTCGAACCCACTACTTAATAAGTGAGTCGGAACCGGAACCCTCAACCTTATGAGTATGTAGGGTATCGAACCCTCGACTTCCGAGTACACAGTGACTCATACGCCGAACCTTCTACCTCTACCTTCGAAGTATAGAGGGTATCGCACCCATAACCTTTAAGTGTGGCGGGTATCAAACCATCTACCTCCTAAGAGCCAACTCGATATGTGTCGAAGAATTCACAATGATGATGAGTACTGACAAGGAGTTATATGGGTCCATTTACGATCAGTAGGGGATCGAAACGGATGAAAGGATGCTAAAGAGACATATGAGCACGTGCCTGGTCGGATCAAGCTAGATAAGGTTGATAAGATCCGATAACGGTTGCAATAAATCCGATAAGGACCGATAACGTTCGGATACGTCCGATGACATTACATTATAGTATAGGCTCAAATTAGATCTGATCGGACCCGATGAGTATATGATCGCGTTCGATCTGGTCCGATTAGGTTCGGATGCATTTATATCGTTCGATCACATTTAGTAAAACCAGTTTTAAACATTCTCAGTTTCGAAAGGTTTGCATGCATGGGTGGTTTAAACACCGCAGTTGTACCCGTCGCGTCGCACCGCACGTCATACTAGACGTCACGCCATCACAGAACGCTGTGCACACGTGTGGTCACGCCGCACATCCCGCCATGTACGTCGTCGTCCACATGCCGCGTGAGGGCGCCCCGATGTGCCAGTGCACACGTATACTTGAAGAACTTCTTGAGGTTCTGTATAACGCTTTCTTTCGCTTCGCTCGTCCGCGCCTGTGAGCTTGCGGCCGCGTCAATAAATACGATCGGGATGTTACAACTACGCGGCACAATAATGTTGGTATGTGGTGTGTGCTCAATCTAGAATGCGTAGATTAGGAGGAGAAGCTGGGTGGCGCGTGCGGTTATACAGAGTAAGTGCGAGACTATACGACCCCCTGTTTTGCGCAAAAGGTACAACTCTTGAGTTCCACCGCGAGGGCGCGCTATTTTTTTTCTGCCACAGTCATTCCTCTTGTTGTAACTTTATAACAATTAGCAACTGTCTCACCGGTGAGGCTGATTATTGTTTTTTTTTTAGTTGCAACTCAGTGGCCCTCATTATCGAGCAGTCCTCTTTGTGCTTTTCAACTATAGACTCTAGAAACAGAAACGCTGCAACCGCAGTGCACGACTTTATGCACTCCCGCCGCTGCGTGGAGCTAAGCTTACGGCCCATGGTCGTCATCTAGCGCGCGTTATATCCGCGCTCAGGCTCACACAGTCCCACGGCAACCGGGCCTGCCTCCAAAACACGGTGGCCCTGCGGATTCTTGGTGTTTTGCTTCAGCGGCGCTGGGACGGCCGCTTTATCCCTCTCCCTCTTACGACCCCCCTATACTTTTTCCCTCCCCAATTCGCCCTCTTTCCAGAACATCCGGCCGGTGGAGGCGACGCCTGGCAGCAGTGCCCGACGCCCAGAATAGCCACCGGCCGTCGGAAGACGCGGATCTCCCTGGCCGAGACGCTGGTGCCGCTGGGTGCGAGATAGCAAACAATCTCCCGTCGGTGTACACCGCGTCGAAGCCAACGCGGCGGGGGGTTGTCCGTTACACCGGCGCGGAAGAGATTGCGCGCCAGCACGCCGCCGTCTGAAGATCCTTCCTTCGAGAGGCAGCGCAGTAGAGAAGAAAAGGGAGTGGCATAACATGCGGGTCAAGGGCGAACCTTCCCCAAGCAGTTGACGGGAAGCAGTTGCAAAGGGCAACGTAACTGTTTCAATAGTCGTGCCGTTAAAGTTGGCATTCTTACTTGTAGGTAATGACGTTGGGAAGAACTGGAGAGGCTGCTTCCCCGCTTTTTCCTACTGTCTTTTATATTTTTTTTACCTAATAACGCCGTATATTCTTACAGAAAGTCGCTTAGAATGTTACAGTACGCCCGATAACTGGCGGCTAACCTGTACCAGCGCGGTCGTGAAGGAAACGATTTGCAGAACCTGAACGATGGGAACACGTAGGTGCTTAGCGCGTCGTGGACCGCGGAAGCATGGGAATAATCGTTGAGGCATAGCATCCAACCACACAAAGAAACCTAATACGTATAATAAAGGACGTGAAACGATAACCTGAACGAGGCTTCACTCGCGATAACACAGAATGGCGTCGTTTAGCGTTGGTGGCTTTCCGTTGCATGATCAGTCAAAACTTCGTTCACTCCGCGGTAAACTGCGCCTACTATTTATCCGTAGCTTGACTTGCCTGGCCGACGTCGTTAGCACCTTCCATATCCGTGCTGATCTATTCAATACACCAGCAACGTTGTTCGGATAAAACTACAATGATTATCCATTTTGCCACGTTGTCTTCGTCATCGGAGGGCTCGATCATTAATCATTTTAATGTGCTAACCTCTCGCCGCATGCTTTCGTCCACCAATCAGTCTGCCCCGTTCTATCTATACAATGGTCATGTGAGCCTTTGACGCCAAAAACAGGGAGGTGCGCTTTCGTTATTAAGCGAAGCTTCTACGAGTTAAAGATTTAGGTGGTGGCGTTGGCATTGTTCGCTAAAAACCGGGCGCCGGCACAGTTAGGCCCTCGAAGGTGTGCCGGCCGCATGCGTATTCGTATGCGCCGTTCTCAATCGTGCTCTCTCGCTTGTGGGCTCGTCGGCGATGAGCCTTTTCTGACATGTAAATCTGGTATTTTATCGAGGTCACTTGAAATTTCACGCGCCACAGTTCATTGCTGCCTTTCACCGTTCTGTTTCATTGTTTCACGCATGACGACCGTCGTTGTTGCCTGCAGCAACAAAGTGTTGTGTTGCTGAGCACGTGGGTGCAGGTCCATTCGCGGCATGGAGAAAGGAAAGAGTTAGGAGGGAGCATTGTGCAATGCGATGGATTGAAAGAAAGAAAGAAAGAAAGAAAGAAAGAAAGAAAGAAAGAAAGAAAGAAAGAAAGAAAGAAAGAAAGAAAGAAAGAAAGAAAGAAAGAAAGAAAGAAAGAAAGAAATAGTAGGGCACGCTACGCTTCGCTTGCCGCCAATTTTACGATAGGGAAAGGGCTCCTAAGTTTTTGCCTTTTGCTGCTACTTTTATCAATTTCGTTGGTTCTCACAGGGGACGCGCATTTTGAAGCAGTAGTTCTCGAAATCATATCTGCCCTTAGTAGCAGTTCGTTCGATAATTTATGCGCGGCGATTTGTCCGCACAAATCAGCACAACCTAATATCGCAGCGTGTGCGCAGAAATGCCGCTCACTACGATTGACTGCCGTAACACACGATAGTGGCCGAATATAAAGATGAACGAATTGGCCGAAAAAAAAATTTGCTGGTCTCCTATGAGCCCCAGGATGACTGCCACCTTTGCGTGAGCAGCATTGTGCAATGTAGATGCACTTGACGGAATATAATTTCTACAAAGCGTTTACGTAATCGCTACACTAAAGGATGAGAATATGAACACTGGCAGGCTTGCCCAGTTGTTCACGAAGGATATATAGATGACGGCGAAGGTATAGCTATGGTTTATTCGCTGTCTTTTCTATTTTGTGATGACCACTAGCAACAGTTATTCTGAGCAAGGAATGTGTGATCTACGGTGCGTCATCATTACTTGTTCAGGTGCTGCGTATTGCACCTTTATGACTGTTGACGCCACAGCGCCCGCCAACTCTGATACAGTAGGGTTTTCGACCCCTCTAATAATAAATCCACGTAAGCTTGTTTGGCCCGTGCGAACAGTACCAAAATTAAAAAAAAAAGGAGCGGGAGAACGCCCTAATATGCTTTATAGGACAAGAATATAGCGAGAGAGAAAAATAAGCGCTGAAAGGGATGCGTACGTGCCAAAAACAAAGCCCGCAGAGACGAGTCACTGCAGCCTGCAGGTCGCGACAGTCGATTGCGACAGCAGACTGCAACCTTTGGCGACAGTCAGCAGCAACAGGCGCTTCTTTCTTTAAATATCCACTGGTCTCAGTTTCAGCGTTCGTTCGCTCTGGCTGCCTCGAAGCTGGAGCCTCGTCGTTCTCTGTCCTTCGTCGGTTCGCAAGGTCCACTGCAGTTCGCGAGCTATCCCCCCAACCTCAGCTCCATGTCGAGGCTTGTCGGCTTTAGACTCAAGGGAGCAAAAGAAGTGCGTGTATATATATATATATATATATATATATATATATATATATATATATATATATATATATATATATATATATATATATATATATATATCAGTCACGCAGAAAGTCACCCAAGGAATGCATTGGAAAAATTGTTTAAGCCTTCCTTAATTGAATAAATAAAATGAAATGATCAAGGAACCTAAAGTGCGCGAATGAACAGACGAACCCATGTCGCGTGCGGTGCTGCGATCCTTGAGCTACTTGTGGCACTGTCTTCTCGACCATATTATTGGCGGCCTACTTGCGTTAGAATTAATCGTGAGAGTGTTAGCCAGCGCCACAAACTCACGGCCATGGCGGTAGATGAACACCCTAAGTAGCGCGGGCATCAACTATTGTACGCGCGCGCACAGGAGCGGCCAAATAGCAACCCACCCTTTTCAAGATGCCACTGCGCCCATGCGCCCTTCCCCTAGCGGAAAAGTCACGAAACGGTTCCTTATCTCGGAGGCTTTTGTCCCGGCGACACCGGTTGTCCCGGCACCTACCAAAGCCAAAACAAAGCGGCAGAGGGCAGCACAGGAAGACGTAAAAAGGCGGATTGCCATCATGTATGATTCTGCAGACATTTATGAGAGGTGCACTATTGTTTCCGCGGATCAAAAAGTCACAGTTTCGCCGCAAGGGCGAAGAAATGAATGCGATAACAACAAATTGGAATGTCATACGAAGAAAGGATAGCAGCTCACTCGTTTAGTAAACACGGCTGCTGTAGCGAGTGAAGTGACTTTCGTGTGATCTATGGCATGAACGCAAATTTAGCGATGAAAGTACGACGCGCACGAAGCTATGAGCCATCTGTTGAACCCCAATCAAGAGATAAGCGTGCGAGTACGGGCGGCCACGCCCTGTTGATCAAAACGCGACCGGAGGCGCGCTAGCCAACTCCGGCGAAAGGCGAGTAGGGCGACGCCCTTTAAAGCGCGTACTTTACGGTGTCTTGATGCGCGCTTCCCCCGCTTTATGGTGAGGACATCCGCGGCGTCTACTACGGCACGGTTGCCATGTTCGTGTTCATGGCGTCTCACCACTCTACGACGGCGCCGCTGAGAACGCAGGACGCTGGAAAAAGAATGGCGGCATTAGTTCCTTCAAAGAATGGCAACACCCTTAGGGGGCGCACGCATCGAGGCACACTAGCTTACTTTGACCCTTTGCGCCATCTCGCGGGTGGTAGTGAAAAAGCCTCTGCGACGTTGAAGCATCCCAGAGATCTGCGTACCACCAACGGTAGCGGTGTATACAACTAGCTCGCCGTAAGAATTCGGGAAGATATATGCCTTCGTGGCTGAGTCGTCTAGCGCTGAGCTCTAAGAAGAATAAATTTTCTACTTTGTCGTACAGATGGACAAAGAAACGCGTCGTGCTGCGGAGCGAGGGCTCGCAGTTTCGAGTCTACGGTCGCGTGCTTTGGAAAAATTTTTCTTCTGGACAATTTTTATTTATGGGTTTTATATATGTACATACCTATACATATGTGAAACGGCACGGTGGACAGCAAAAACCCGCCGAGAGTGTCCATAAAATTGCTATCGCCATAAAAAGTGCGAGAAATATTTCTGTGTACTAAGTGCTGCATCGCAATCGCACTCTTCCTTTACCAGCCGTCGCTCTCTTCGTCTCTTTATTCTCAGTGTATTTCTTGGCGCGTTTTATTCTAGCCAACATACGCTTTGATTGTCAGAGTGACGTGCAGACGTTGCCGGTTAAATTAGAGCACTGCGGACGCGGCAAGAAGGTAGACGACAAGCACGAGGTGGAAGAGTGACGCAGAATCACCGAGGAAAAAAATAAAGGGTTGCCTCGTAGCTTTATTCGAGGATTCCAGGCGGGGAGAGAGATTTGACACACGTGGGGCTGCACCACCGCCTCCATGGCCTGCTCGCTACAGCACCGGAATAACAGCGACCGCGCTCGGCAGAAAAGAAAGTGCTCGCCGGAACTGTGTCACCGTTCTATTTAACACGGCGGAGGTTCAGCGGCTCGCTTGCTGTAAAGGAGGGCCGCGCTTTTGCAGAGTCGCTAAAAGCTAGCGCTTAAATTCTTGGTCGGTGCCGGGAAAACCGGGTGCTCCCTGACTTGCTCTGATGACCTGGGAGCTCAACTTTGCTCGTGGTCCTGATTTGTTTTGTTTTGTGTTTGAACCTTCTCTGTTTTCGCTCTCTTTTGTGACGTATGTTCTAGCTTGATTAAAATGATAACGACAGACGGAGGGGTGCGTGCGGCTAAATAAATTTAAGCTGAAACCGCGTCAGAGCCGGTTGCGCAAGCTATGAAAATACGCGAGCAAATTCAGCGCAACCACTATAGTATAGGTCGCGGTTTAGGCGACCTATACTATAGTGGTCGCGTAGGTTTACCTGCGGCCGTTTCAGGACGTGTTTGTCAAACGAAGAATTTTCTTTTGTCAAACGAAGAATTTTCTTTTGTCAAACGAAGAATTGACCACGAGTATTCACCGATGATTGGAACGTGACGCAAGCTGCAAGTTGTAATAGCGAATAGACAGACGTTCACAGGAAGATATGCAGAGGCATGAAATTTTTAGCAGGCGTCAAACAAGGCCCGTATCTAGAGCCAACATCGCGACGAGGAGGATGTAGTCGCCCTGACGAAGTCCCCTCGCGAAATGTTGGCTCCAGAGACTTCAGTGGTTCGTTCATTGTTGAACACCGAATAGATAGGTTTAAAAAAAAGATTTCGATGTACTAATACGTTTGTCAAACAAGTGTCGCACGCACCTAGCTCCTTCTGAATGAGCATCAAGTTTGTTAAATAACGAATTTGGCAAGGTGTGGTTTTATGTATTGGTCAACGCGTAACTGCAGGACATGAGAAAAAAGAAAGTCAGCCCGTCGGCCAACTCCCGATGCTTTCCCAATGCTTTGACTTTCGCCGCTGAGCAGCGAAAAGACCAAAGCTTGAAAGCTCTTCGCAAGGACCTATAGCCGAAGGCCGAATTCGCTTCCGAGATGGTCTTCTTTACAAGAGAAACCTATCAACGACGAGAGCTCATTTTATACTTCCCGAGTCTCTTCAAACATCTGTTCTGCGTATGACGCATGATGACCCGACCTCTGGTCACTTAGGAAGCGCGAACACTAAGTCGCGTAGAAGAAAAGCTTGGAGGACGCTTGAGGTTCGCCTTCAAGAGTAGAACGCGATAGCGCAACTGGTCCCATTCGCATCGTTTTCTCAATCGCTGGCCTGGCTTCGCTTCGCGTCTCGGTAAACACCTCAACCGTGCCGCGAGGAAATGAACGTCTGTGTGCGTAACATTGGTCATTTCAAACTATCCCAGAATTAGAGTGTACTAGAACTGTACCAGAATGCCTACTGCAAGTACTGTTGGGAAGTGCCCACTACGCGTCCGTAAGGTGCCAAGCTCACCTGCGCAGCTGTACACTTTGTTGATGCTGTTGCTGATAATGGTGATTTAGTATGCATGAGCGCTTTGTAATGGATGGGACATTGTAATGGATGGGACTTTGTAATGAATGGACACCCATTCGTTGTGCAATTCACATCTTTTGACGCCTGGCGCAATTACCTATACGCTTCTGCCACGCAATATTACTTGCGTTAAGGAGACTCCTCCGACTACATGACATCCATATCGTATTTCTTTCCGAAGCAGTTTCAAGGAATGCTGTGACTGGCTGGTAGAACAGCTGCTTGCCCCGCAGACGGCCTAGGTTCGATTCTCACTCGCACCGAAGATTGCTATTACTTATTTTATTGGCGTCTTTCTCGATTTTTCGCTCGCGGACAACGCTAATTTTTCGCTCACAGCCAATGACGTAAACGCCGACACCGAAATTGCTGCTAAACGAGCTCTTTAACGCTACCGCGTTAATATAATTGTTATCGCAATAAAAAAAAATTGCGCTTGGTCGCTCCTCCGTTCCGCCGCTGACACCCCTGACGTTGTGGCGTTCGTTGACGCAGCACAGTAACCCGGCACAGCCAATTTCGAGGATGTGGTAGCTGACCTTCACGGTAAACTCCTCACCGCAGCATCTCCGAGATACCGCGCCTGCCAGGGCAGAGTAGGCTGCTATTGCAGTGGCAGAGGTGATTTTCATGCGCGCGCACATTTTCACTGACTGTCGGACTGCTGCACGAGTGTTCATGTCGGGGTCGGTCTGGGAGCGATCCATTTTCTTAACAAAATTTCAAACTGCACAGAAATCAACGGCAACATCACCTAGCTTCCTACCCACATGGGCAAGGATGCGCACGCTGTTATCGCCAATGCCACTGAGCTTGCCCATGTCATGGGCAAGCTCATTGGCATTGCTCAAGCAGCAACCATCGCCAGCAACTTCTGGGTATGGTGTCGGTTACTGCTTCCTGTAGAGCCCTGGTGACGAAAAAGGAGGGGCGCCTCGAACGTAGAAGGGCAGTGGCTGCGCTAAAACAACGTCTTTCCAGTCTACTTGGCACCATGGTGCCTGTTCGCTTCTGTTTCTTTCGAGGCTTTGTGCACATTTCTTTTTAAATAAATGCCCGAGCATTTATATTGCGATTCAACGAAGAGACTTTGTTCGTCCGTTCCCCTGTCATTTAAGACTAATCGCTATAAACAAATGAATGTATAAAACAATATAGCTTATTTCAGCGGTGCCGGGTTTCGAACCTATAGGGCCCCATGATCAGTAGACGAGTGTGTCTCCCGCTGCGCTATACACACACGCTTTCAGAATGTTCATACATTTGAGCCATATGAACGCGTTACACCGGCGGTACAAAACAAAAGAATTCTTTTTACGGAGGCTTCGTTGAAATATGTCGTCATGATGGAATAAAAAACCTTCTACTGGACAAGGTGTAAAACCAACATGGAGGATTCGACACACAGGAAAATCTCTGACTTTGCGAAATTTTAATGCTAAACACGCGTTTCGATGATCGCGGGACGGACCTTTCGTTGGGCCGTTGCCGTTTCAGGTTCTGACTAACGCTACAGAACCAAAAAGAAAGACACTGTGCCTTTGCCACCCGGCAACAACGTTCTAAGGAAAAGCCATAACCACGTTGGTTCCTGCAATACAACCTCTACGCTTACGCATCAATGAGACAGCTCCTAAAGGAGGTTATGCTGGGATTCTTTTGTTGTTTTATGAGTTTGTGCGCAAATTTCATGACATCCTAGCAGGGTGTGGTAGCGAATTTATAGCCACGTCAGCCCGCTACAAATAGTAGCGGGCTGTCTCGGGAGAGAGAGAGAGAAAGGCAAAGGAAAGGCAGGGAGGTTAACCATATTGGTCTCGGGGATGGTGCAATATCTTGCCGACCCACGGCGGAGGTAAAGCAGGCTTCGCGTAGTGCAATACTGGAATCAACCACCGCCGGTCGCTGACCCCTTCTTCAATACAGGGTTAGAATGCGCAGTTTAAGGCCCATCGTGTGCGTGTTTGACATCGGCATCACGGGATAATGACGCTTAATTAGGTGTCATATACTTTGGTAACATACAGTGTGTCCCAGCTATCTCCAGACAGAGTTTAAAAATATGCCGACGCACTCTATGATGACGCGGCCAAATGCATGTTGCTGACCATTGCCTGGAGTAAGCCACACTATATTTTTTGTTTTCTTCTTAAGTGCCTAATTATACATGTTTAAATAACTTACTTTTGAAGCAGCGAAGCTGACCAGAAAATTCCAGTGAGAAAGCTGTAAGTCGGTTGGCAAAACATTCAATCAGACAGTTTCAAGCTTTATATCTGATAGTGTTTATATCTGATAGTGATTAGCGTTTTCCTGCTTACCGCAGATGCCCGCGAAATACAAAAAAATACCACGTGACATTCCCGCTTGCGCGCCTATGCACGCCGTGATTGCAGGGCTCCTTAACGTTCCGTGTTCGAACGATAAGCTTCCATCGCGACGGTTCATGACAGCGATAAGCAGATGCAGTGGTTATCGCTTGTATTGCCGCTAGCGAAACAGGCCTCATCGCACAGCCACCACCATCGTCGCTGTCCTGTCGAGGCAGCTCACTCGGCCAAGTGATATGGTCGTTTGCACGCGGAACGTTAGCACTGCAATCACGGCACGCATAAAGTCACTTTAGACGCGCATAGGTGCGCAAGTGGACATGTGACATGTCACGTGGTATTTTTTGTGTATTTCGCGGGCATATATGCATTAGGCAGTAAAAACCAGCAGATCCCAGGCATTGTAGGAATCGATGTAATGCGAAGAAGCCAGCAAGGAGTAAATCATGCTATACATAACATGCATGTCATGATTTACATGTTAGGACCTGTCATTTATGCTCTTCATAGAGTCAAGCCACGCAATACCAAATTTGGTGTATATTAAGCTAGCGAAACGGCCGTGAGCGTGCCATGAGCGTGGCATGCAAGTCATGTTGCACGTGACATGTCATGATTTTCCATATTACCACTTGCCATTTATGTTCGTCATACAGTCACGTCACGCAATACCAAATTTCTTGTAATCAAGCTAGCGAAACGGCCATGAGAGAGGCATGTAAATCATGTTGTACATGACATGCACGTCATGATTTTCATATTACCACCTGTCATTTATGTTGGCCATGCAGAAATGTCTCATCCTACCAATTTTTCGATATACCAAGTTAAGGAAGCGGTCGCAGGAGCAGCACGGCCATGGCGTGTAAACCATACCGTTCATTACAAGTTAATCATGGTATTCATGATATGACTAGTCATTCATGTTCGTCATACAGTCATGTTATGCCATACCAATTTTGGTATAAATCCCATTAACGACACGGTCTGGAGAGCACAAAGTCGTAGGCGGCTAGATAGATAGATACGCTCAAAGTGACCGAAGTTCGCTAAGAAATGCTACGCATTTAAAACACTGACACTTAATAAATACCAAATTTAGAAACATTCTAATCGGACGTGTAACGAACCGACCTACAACTTACTCATGGGAATTTTCCGCTCAGCTTAGGAGCTTCTAAAGTTAATTATTTGAAATATCTAAATATGCAATTAAGAAGAAAACAGAAAAATAGCATGGCTTACCAGCATGCATTTCGTCATGTCGTCACAGTGTGCGTCGACATATTTTTAAACTGTGGCTTAAGATAGCTGGGGCACCCTGTATATACCCGTAATACTGAAAACGATTACGTCGAAGAGGAAACAAAAAGACACGCTAGAGGAAAAGACAACACTGTGCTTGCATGGGGGGATTAGAAATACAAAACTGCGTGAGTGTATACGTTTTCCTTATTTGATAGTGCTAGTGCCAGGCTCCCAAACGGTTGCATACCCAAGCTCTTGAGCCCTTCTGTAATCTCCTTGGTGATGGCAAGCGAGCAGAAGAAAACAGGGAGAGCTTGGCGACCCAATGGCTAGGTGTCACTGGCAGTAAAACTCTATTAGCAGGTTATAGTACTGCGTACGTTGTGTCCGTATGCGTACGCGAGAACGCCGCGTTTCTCACAGGGCGCATGAGCAGAAGTTTCGCGCACGCGCTTTATGCGAAGCATGGTGTTCTTACGCACGCAACGGCATTGCGGACGGAACGTACACTGTTCTAAAACTCGCTAGTGCCATGCGCATACGAAAAAACGCCCTCCTCATCAGCTTTTCAAAGGCTTAACTCGGCAGTGGTAGCAAGAAACTGCTGAGACTGGACTGGTTGCTTGAGTGCGCATCGCCTGTTCAATCTCGTTCAAACAGGAGTTCAATCTCGTCCTGTTACTTTCGTTCTCTTGCCTTTATTACTTCTGAGATGCTGACAGATGCCTAAATTCCCTCCCGTACGGGTCCTTCATTGTCTCACTCCATCCCTGTTTTTTAAAGCACCTATATATACTGCAAAAAACAAAAACAAAAACAAATACAATAATAAAAAGACGCTTCTTCTTCTTCTTGACAGCACCAAAGCAGGCAGAGTGGAGTTGATTCGCTCTAGATATTGTCCCTATCTTGAGTAAACAAGAATATGTCGGATTAAGCAGCATATACTAAAGAAAAAAGATTTCACCGACAGAATCTCTCTGCTGGGGAGTTGTAATATAGTGGCTAGCACTTGAGAGAGCTGCTTTTGGGGCTTACACTATTTTGGTTAAAAGCAACGATATAAACATCGCTACGAGAGTGTAGTCATGGTAAGGTTTGCTTCAAAGAATTCGACGTGAATCGTTGCAGCACGAGACACCGATGCGAGTTGAGCTAATGGGGCCCATGCGTAGGTGGGGAAATCGAAACTCGTCAGGCACCTCACCGTTCCTTGACTGCCCCAGTGTAGGTAGAGTTAATGCATACATGCTCACTTTAGCATATCGATCAACTCTAAGCTTACCGGCACCAATTAGCAACCAAATTAGCTAAACTCAACATTTAGAGAATTTTATCTAACATTTCAGGTTGTTAATAATTTACTGATTCACGTTTATATAACGTTTGTCGTGAACCCTTGTTACACTAATATTTCGAATGGTCGTCGTTATATTCCGAGAAGTAGATTTACAGCGCAAACACAAAGACGCACCACAAAGAAAGAAACGACACACACACGCAGCGCTTGTGTGTGCCGTTTCTTTCTTTGTGGTGCGTCTTTGCGCTTGCGCTGTAAATGTAGTACTTCTAGGATTATGAACCAACTAGGCCCAAAAGAAGTTTTACTGAAATTCCGTCGTTATATGGATGCGCGTGTATAATTTTGCTAATACTATACTGTGTTATGAAATTACAGCATCTAGAGCGCATACGTGTGTGATGACTCTGGTTATTTATTCTTTCTTTTTTTTTCTTTTGTATGTGGGAAATCGGCGTTTTAGTGTGACTGCGGTATTTGCGGGAGATTCTCCCTACAATATTTTTGCTTCCGTTACGGCGGTTCGCGCTAATTTCTGAGCTGCGTCTAGCGACAACCCGAATCTTAGACAGCCTAAAAATTGCCCCTTCTTTTCTTTCTATTAAGAAATAATAAACTTCAATCTGCCAAGAGGAATTGGAGTTGCAGCTTGATGCATAGCATCTTGAGACGCGCGCTTGTTTTTATGTTTGTAAATTATCGGGTTAGCATAAAAAGTCCGACTTTAGTACAACTGTATACTTTGATTTACATTTTAGAGGTTCGCGTTGTCACGCGTGAAATTAGAGCAAAGTAATTCATTAGGCACGCTTGAATTTCCCTCCTGTTTAAATTTGCGCATCGCCATAGCGACGCACCCTATACATAGGCTCGACAAAAAAGCAATATTGACGTCCAGCGTTAAAAATAGAAGCATATTATGCTTCCGGTTTCGTTATGCGCCCGAAAGCTGAGAGGGAGCGCTGGCTCGTTGTACCATTGATTTTCTTGAGGGCATGACGCACCGTGCGAGAACAACTGCCAAATTTCTCATGGCTCGCCTCGACTTGATGTTGCCGTGTTCTCTGTCTTCCCACACTCCGGATGCCTATACTTCCCTTCTGTTCTTTTTTGCTGTCTGATATTCTATTATTATTCTATTTTTCACTCGTACATGTAGATGTATTTGTCACACTCGCCTCATTGCTTTTGTTAGTGTTTATTGCGGTGTCGTCGTCTCGATCGTGGCCGCTCGAACGTGCTGTTATACGAGTTCTGACGAAGCGCATCGTTGTGGTTTCTTCGACGCCCCCCTCTGTGTGTTCCATTTCCGCCTACCAGCAGACCCTTCAAAGTGTTAAAAAACTTCCAGCTATTCTATCAGCCATTGTTGATTCATTCTTCTATAGGGAAGAGGTGGGTGGCAGGGGAGTAGTTTCCGTGTTTCCCTTGCGCCGCCATCTCTAACAAGTGATTCGCGTCCCTTAAATGACGATGGCCGTTTCTGGAACCGACGTATATGCGGCGTTAGCTTCAGGTATATTACTCATTCGTCCCGATCCCTGATGGAAAAGTTTACTGCAGACTCGGTGGCCGCCCCTGGCTTTGCACCCGCTGACCACTCCAGACCTCCATCTTCTTGATTACGTCTGTTCTTGCGGATGTCGCATGATTATAATTATTAAGAAATACCACCAGAGGAACGGATCGTTGACTGCTGCTGTCTTAGCCTTGCTGGCTCAATGGCTTCAAGTGCTGTACATTGAAAAAAAAAAAAAAGAATAACGCCCGGAATTGTTTTGTGGTTATGTTAACGATTGAGAGAACTGGTATAGGGGACACTAGTGAACGAAATTCTCTCGCCTGGTATACACGTTGCAGTAATTTCATTTTCCCATTTCAGCACGCAGTGCGCATACAGAATCGCGGTCGCTATATAAGGTCTTCCAAAAGGGGCAAATCATATTTTTCTTTTCGTTCGTGTGTTCTTAGATCGCTTTATGAAATGTACTACATTAGAAAGCCTCGCCCCGAGTGTGACGACGACGTTTTACAACCACGCATGGGCCTAAGTTGTGAAGCGTTTCGGTCGGAAACACCATTTGCCGATCGTCTTCACTAACAGAATGACCATTGTCGCGATTGTATGCAATCTGCTCTTAAGAACGCGCTTGGGAATACGGAACCAGGGTCCGCGGTTTCAAAAGAAAAAAAAAATCGTAAATTACTCGGAAATGAAAAATTACAATAAATCCTGTTATTGGACGCATTATTAAAGAAGGCAGCCCGGCAATATCGAAAATCACTTGCGAACAAATATTAAAAGGAACTTCATCGCATGACAATGAATCACTTCATAGGCTTTTCAGTTTATGGGAAAATTCTGACGTTAATAAAGCGGTCACTATAGAGATACATCGATCACATCCTTCGGGGTCTAGCATTTTTTTTTTATAAAGGAGGCTGCAATGATTCCGTGCATTTGCCTGAAAGATCGTGTGGCTGTAAAATATTAGGAATGAATCATTTGAACATATATGTAATTTCGAGTCAACAGCCGCGTGCAGATCAGCGCCTTGAACTTGGCGAGCAGCTAGCGAACATTTTAGCATAGTACTACTGCTCTCGTATAGTATACAGGGTGTTTCAAGAAACGGGTCCGAAAATTCTGGAAAAAGAGGGAAACGGAATATTTGCTCGCTGCCTTTATAATTACCTTTTCTTTGGCGGCAGACATCTTAAGATGACTAGAGACATTAATTACAGCGTTAGGTCTTTTCATTACAATTAACCTTTTTAATCAGAGGAAACAGGCAGTCGGGTCAAATGGGGTTTGAAGTCCTTCCTGCGAAAAGTCCCAGTGCCGCTTTGATGTTTCCAAAAAGCGGCCACCTGTAACTTTTGCGGCAGTGACGAAATTCGACCACATTCATCGGACAATCCGAAAACAAAGCACCTAACAGAGTGCAACTGGCGTGCCTTAACGTACGACCAGGACGACGTCACCATTTCAGACAACGATTGCACACTAAGAAAAAAAAACGAGTATGTGGGACTCTTTTCAGCGAATCCTGACTTTCCAGTGCACGTAATAACTCTCTTTAAAGAGACGCGTCAACTCTCCTGTGGGATCACACGAGTCTCAGATGAGAGTACAATGATGTCCAAAGTCAATTCACGGGTCTCTTTAGAAAGAGTCATGTACGTGGCAAGTTGGGACTCACAAAAAAGTGTCAATAGAATTTTTTAGTAGAATGCAGCCCTGGTCTTCTGCATTTCGTTAATCCCCACACGTGCGCAATGCGTGCTATATTCCCAAGCGCAGCCCGCACTCACACGAAGCGAAGTACAATGATGGTTGATTTTTACGACGCCCCAATCTGGACCTTTCGGAAGAGTGTGGCGGTCGCGCTCTTCCGCATTTAGATTACGCCGGTTATACTGGTCAGATTTCGTAACTCTCCAAAAAATTACCGGTGGGCGCTATTTGGAAATCTGAAAGCGGCACCGCGCTTCTCGCAGGAAGGACTTCGATTCTACCATCTGACCCGACCGTCTATCTCCTCCAATTAAAAAGTTAATTTAACTTTTAGAATTGCTGCACTAATTAATGGGCTTAGTCATCTTGAGATGCCTGCCGCCACATAAAGAGTAATGTCGAAGGTAGCGAGGAAATATGGCAGTTACCTTACTTTCAGGATTTTCGCACACGTTTTTTGAAACACCCCGTGAACTCTACATGTCGCCGGTATGGGTCACGGTGGCAATCTACAAACAACGAGTAACAAAAAGAAAAAGGCGTGTGTACCGCCGGTTAAGTTCTATGAAATTTCTCCTTCCTTTAACGGCACCCATACAATAGCGCCATTTCTGCTGAGGTGTCAACAGAAAACGCGCCGTTATTTTTACTTCTCCGCGTGCGCACTCGGTCACTACAGAGATTCTGAAGGCGACGCTTTGTGACGCAATTCACTCGAATGTAGTTTAGAACAAAGGAAGGAGGAAACAAGAGATTTTTCTTGGCGAATCGCCTCGGCATGCTGACTGGAGTAGGCCTCCGCAAGAGCGCGCCAAATTCGATTCCCGCGCGAAAAAGAAAAGAAAAAGAAAAGCAAGGCACGAAGACAGCGAAAAGCTTTTGCGCGCATCCACGTACATCACTCACGTCTTTGGTCTTCTTCTTGGGCGCCGCGGTGTAGCGCCTGTAGTCCCTTGCATCCTTGAGGCAGTCGGGCTTCTCCATCTCCTCTCGGTCGTTGCGCGAAATTCGCAGGAATTAAAAGAGATTGCGCGCCGGTAGTCGGGCCGTTAAGCGTATTTCCGGAAATGCTGTCTCCCGTGCACGTATACAGGGGAAACGCTGCTCTTCTTAAGCGCGCTGTAGTTCGGCTCGGAACGAATGATGTCCAGGGGCTTCCAGACGCGACTGAGCTCACAACCAACTTCCCTCTTCTCCTTCTTTTTCTTACCAGTCTGTTTTTCCTCTTTCTTTTCTCTCGCCTAACCTTTCGCTAGCTGCCCCTTTTGAAAGAGTGAGTTCTTAAAAAAAATGAAGGCTCTTCGAAGGCTCTCTTCAATAGAGGCGTGCGCCGGCTTTAGCGCGTCCGCGAGGCTCCTTGGCTGTGCGCGGCCACCGCCGTCAATATTTCCCCACACCGCGCGACAAGCGGCGATGGAAAAAGAAACGCGAAAAGAAAATAATAAAAGGAAGGGAAGAGGAGGTCCTGCCTGGTCCTTTTTTTAAAAGCGACCCTGGGCTGTCCGCGAGGAATCCGCGGGCTGACGTACAGAAGCCAGATTTTTAGCCCTCATGGCGGCCTGTTGAGCGAGCGAACTTTCCGGGCTCCTCCTCGACAAACCCCTGCTTTTGCCCCACGTCGTGGCACTTCTCCCACCGGCGCCTGGTTGGACGTCTTCCGCTGCTGCAGCTTAATTTTGAAACGCGCTTGTTTTGAGTTCTTCCGGTTCATCATTTAGCCGTTTTGCTCCCCCCCTCTTGACTCGTTTTTATTTCGCCTTTATATTACGCCATAATCACCCTTGGATGGCGACCAGCGGCGTGCGTATTCTGTTTTCTTGGAGACAGAGCCTCGTACACTGACGTGGCCGGCGTCACGGAGAGGGACGCGGAAACGACGCACTTCGAAAAATAATTCGTTGCGTAGCGATGGATCCGTTCATTTAGAAGGGAAACAGGAAAGGAACACAGCGCTACAAAACAGCGCTCAAAGAGATGGCATGAATGACAGGACAGTCCCAAAAACGAGGGCCGCTAATAAAGACGAACACAAAACGGAGGATACAGAACGAGCACCCCTAACTTTAGAGCTCTATTTCAACAACTAGCCCGACAAGTGGTGCAGAAAAGTCGCTTTTTGAATATTTTGATTGCGTGATTATTGAAAAGTACAGTCGCGCTCAATATGACTTATAACACGGGAGCGCGTGGCCTCATGAGTTCAAAGATTGTGCATGGCTTCCAATAGCCCTTATTTCCATTACTAAACGCGTTTCTCTCACTTGGGTATGATCCCAAATAAGAAAATAATATTTAGTTGTTGAAATAAAAACAAGTTGAAGCCATGCGCAACCTTTGAACCCTTGAGGCCACGCGCTCCCGTGTTGCAAGTCATATTGAGCGCGCCTGTACATTAAGAACTGAGGGGTTCTTGTTTAGGCGAAATGAAATTAAGTTAAAGAGTATTATACTCCCCGCTGTCAAACGCGAACATGGAAAACTGATTGAGTGAATTAACTTTCAATATATATCTGCTAAATTTCAGGTTTTAGAGGTTGTTATACTACTCCCATCAGGGCCACCACTACTCTTTGCTGACATGAGCACGAAACTATGGCTGGATGAGTGCATCTGCAAATACAAGAACCCGCGCACACTTACAAAAAAAAAAAAAAAAAGGTAAATCTTAAGAACGCAAATAAATGATGTCGAGAAAAGCGCAAGACGCCAGAAATGTTGGAGAGCCGTCAACATGGCCGCATAACCTGAACCTGGCACCGAAGACAATAATTTACACGAACAAACGAAAAAAAAAAGACATTATGGTGGAAAGAGGCGCGAGGAAGACGGTATTTAAAAATAAAAGTGAGGAGGAAAAACAAGAAAAGGGAGCATCGAGCTAGGCATAAATAAGAACCCGTCCCTGTTTTAAAATTAGAAAATGGCTGAGCGGTGTCCTTCTAGCTAAAACACGCTGTCCGCTCTAGCCGAGGGACCCGTTTATCGAGAGAGCACCCATACAAGCTGCCGGCAGTGACGTCTATACCGGCCTCGACGTCTCGAGAGAACACTTTAGTGTATTAGGTTCATGCGTTGCTTTTTTTTTTTTTCTGCAGATCTTTAAGTTACCTTGTGCCCTGCTTTAAGCCTTTGATTCTGGGCGGGCCTCCTTTTTCTATAGTTGTTCGATGTGGGTGGCAACTAAGTACGCCAATGTCTAGAGACAGGGAATACCTGTTAACTGTGACAACTTTACGCGCGTTATTCAACGTGGTTGACCTTTCGGCTGCGTCAGACGGCGACACTTCGGTCCTGTGTGTTTGCTGTCTGGCACAAGCATGGTAACGCAAATATGCCGCTCGAAAAAGACTCTTTGCAACAGTGGGTACACGAGCAGCCCACTGTTACAAAACCTAAATATGCGCTCAACGTTTTTCAAGGCCCGAGGAATGCACCACATGTCACATTGTGCGAGGTCGTTCGTTCCCTCGACGACCAGCGGTTGTATTTTGGGCAGTTGTTTTGTAGGAGATTGCGTGGGAGGTTACGCCGAGTTTCTTTATTAAACACTGCTTCTTTATCGCTTAAATTTTTTTTCAGGCCCGCATAGACGAACCACACTGGGGCTTCGAATGTGCGAACACGTGCGATGACGCACCCTGTCAAGACTAAAAGGGTTTGCGAAAGTTGACTTCTCCGCAGTAAGAGTGCTCATCAGGAAAAGCTTGCTTTTGTAACTGCTTCGTGACGCAGCTGCTGGCTGGGCTGTCCAATCTAAGTGTGAGCGTGTGTGAAATTATTTTACAATGACGACAGTAAGCACCGTAGTAGAGTGTACTAGAACAGCGGAGTGCTCGGAACGGCCGCAGCATCAATGTACAGAAAGGGAAGCCCTCAGAGGGTCCAATCCGCTTGCGGCGCTGCGATCGGTAGTCTGCAATGAGTCGTCGTTTTAAGAGCTGTGCGCGGCTCCACCAAAGTGGTGCAGAGGTAGAATGCCCGCTTCCCACTCGAAAGGCCCGGGTTCGAATCGCAGCTCTAGATGTTTAGTTTTTATTCTTTAGTGTAACTTCTTATAGCTGTGTTCTTTTTGCAAGGTCCGCCGCGGTGGTATAGCGGTTAGGGTGCTCGGCTGCAGACCCGAAGGTCGCGGCGGTCGCATTTCGATGGAGGCGAAATGGTAGAGGCCCGTGTACTGTGCGATGTCAGTGCACGTTAAAGAACACCAGATGGTCGAAATTTCCGGAGCCCTCCACTACGGCGTCTCTCATAACCATGCTGATGGTTTTGGGACGTTAAACCCCAAATATTATCATTATTTTCGCAGAAAACCTGAGGCTATGTTGAAAAAGCTTCTTCCTCTCCTGACAGTTGGGTCTAGAGCCTGTTCCAGGTGTATAGTTTCGCAATCTTGTTTGCACATGCTCTGTCAGTGCGGCTCCAGCGTGGGCATTGTATATGAACACCTGTGTCCCCTGAAAAGATCACGTGCTGACGAGGTAGCCTTCACCGCAGGTACCAGGAGACGATGACGACAAAATCAGGTGTCATCATTACGAAAAAAAAAAAAACTGGGGAGGAGCGAAACATGTAGGAAGGGTGTTTCATCACCACTAAAGTGAAAACTGGGAAAGGGCGAAACATGCAGTGTTTTGAGAGAGCTTTTTTTGATGAGGCACTAGGGGTGCCAAGCCTCAAACCAGGCATGTAGGGAGGGGGTTTCCGCTCCACTAACGTTGTTGGAAAACTGCGTCGGAATGTAGCTTACCCTAAGGTGCTTCTTCTTCTTCTTCCTCCCTAGATGTTCGGTTTCACTTCCCTACCGCTTGTAGGGAAGGGTGTTTCAGCTCCACTGACATCGTCGGCTATTTGTTGGACTAACCGTTGCCTTCTTCATTTTTAGTGGACCGGTGGCGAGTAGTGGAATTTACCCAATTTTTTGTGGCACGTACCCGTTTATGATGGACCGTGACTACATGACGCACCGTGACGACATTAGACGCCGACAAGCCGAGACCCTAAGGTGCTCCGCACCTAAAAGTGAAGGGGATATATTCATACGACATTTACAGCATGTGTGACTGAACATTGGGACCTGCATGATGTTAATTAAGGTCTTGTGTGAAGCCGGAATAATGAGCGCAGAGTTCTGACGTGGGGGCAGCTAAGCAGTAGGCGGTGATCCTTTGTACGCTCCGTCGATGACCGGATCTTCCATGCCAGTCGTTCCCATTGTTCCCGTCTCCGGGAGTAGTGGCGGCTGTTGCACCCGATAGAATTGATGGCGGCAGTGTTCCTCAAACGCCGTGTTGTTAGCAGATTCCGAACTTACCCTAATAATATGCGCAGTTACAATCTATGGAACCAGAAACACTCAGTCCGTCTCACCATAGGTCCAATACCCGCAGAAAGCGTCTTCAAGGGAAAGCTAGCCTTGTCGGTTGCAATGACTTCACTGCTGACATCCTTTGAATGTTACTTGCCGAACCTGGAAATTGAAGTGAAGGGCGTCGTAGCAGTTGACGTAACTATCCTGGAATGTGAGCTCGTAGTGTTGCTAGGACTTGCCATGTTGAATGAATTTCAGGCATGTCACTCATAAGACCCCCCTAGATAAATCTTTGGGCAAATTCGTATGGTTCCCGAGGCATCTGTTATGTCAGCAGCATACATCGGTCTTATTGTCGCGCGGCAGCCTTCGTTTCTACTGGGTCTGGGTTAAGTGGTACGATAGCTAGGACAGAACTCCTGGTATTGAATCACTCATTCTCGTACACCCGTATATAGACGGGCGTACAAGAATTAGTGTTTTACTTTCTTCGGTCCAAGTCTCCATCCTTTTTTTTTTTTACTTTCCTATTTTCTTACCTCCTATCTTCATTTTGTCTATTTCTTCAGGTGTTGCGCTCCTCTAGGTGGCAGTTGTCAACCCACTTTATCCCCATTCCCTCTGTGTCGTTGCGTGCTTGTACGTGCAATTCAAGTCCGGCGACGGCAGCTGCTGAATAATAATAATAATAATAATAATAATAATAATAATAATAATAATAATAATAATAATAATAATAATAATAATAATAATAATAATAATAATAATAATAATAATAATAATAATAAGTCATCACCTTCGTAGATGCTTTCAGAAATTCCCACTTGGTAATAGTGTTACGTATTAGGCGCAGGTAGAATACACTACCATCCGAGTCCAATTGTACTAGAATATATATGCAAGGATGTCAGAGCCAGGATTCCGCAGTGCCACATTTAGGCCCAGCATACTTACACCTAGGGAGTTTCGGCAACATCGAAAATGTCTTGAAGAAAGTGCTTTGCAGCAAAATTTTGTCTTGAAATATATTGTTTTTTATCATCCATCGTAATGAATGCCTGATTGTGGTGCTAACGGTGGCGTGGCACTGATTGGGCAAGTGAGGAAGGGCTACATATTCGAAAAATGGAATGCCTAAAAAGAAAGTCTTGCCGCAGTTTGGTTCTATAGATGCATGGTACAGGGCATCTGTAAATTATTCATCCCATCACAATTATTGCCCCCCCGGAATGAATGAATGAATGAATGCAAGTTTTTTTGAGTTCGGACAACAGCGATAACAAAAGAAAATTATGCGCTGCGTTCATACAGAGCTCGATTAAGTATCTGGTAGCCATGCATGATGAAGTAGCCCTGCGCGATTTTAAGTATCTGGTCCACGCGCACAACGAGTGCCCTGTGACTAAATCAGAGCAATGAAGCTGCTCTGATATTATTAAAAAAAATTACACCATCTCCCGCTAAAGGGAACCATGTGTAGATGCGAAGCAGCGGGCGCTAACGCTTACACTGGCGGCGGCGTTGACGCTGGCGCTCATCGCAGCGTTGCGCAGGAGAGAAACCTGGGGAGGGGCAAAGCATGCAGTGATGGACCGGTGTTTTCCTACTGGAACATGCCAATCGCTGCTAATGGGCAACGAGAGACAGAAGACTCCGACTGGACACAGAGACCCGCAGTCCGCTTTTAGTTAACGCGCACGCTGCGAATTTTTATTGTTCAACAACGCACAGGAGAAATCTCCCACCGGCACTACCTTGCAGGTCAAAATCCAGTGCCATATATACGGGGTGGCCAGTGAACGGTTGTGACATATTCGTCAATACATCTTACCCTCCCATACAAATTTTGGTCTACCCCAAGTTAAGGAGGCGATCATGAGAGCACCCAGACGTAGGCGGCTAGATAGATAGATAGATAGTTAGATAGATAGATACGCAGATAGAAACGCAAAAGCGCTTACAGTACGCAGAGAAAATGCTTCGCATTTAAAACGTGGGCAGCGTGCACTAGTGGTGCAAGGCTGGACTGACAGCGGAGCTCGTGGCCGATCTAGATTGTTAGCAAGGTCTTAATTAGATGGTATTAACTATTAACACAGCCTTAATTTGGGAGGTCATAATTAGCAAGACCTTAATTCGCGCTGTAATAATAAACAAGGCCCTAATACGCGTTGCCTTGATTTAACTAGGTGATAGCGTGATTATAATTCACACGATTTTAATTATGAAGGTCCCAATTAGCAAGCTCTTATTTAGCATGATCTTAATTAGCATAACCTTAACTAGCTAGGTCCTTTCTCTCTCTCTGTTCCTGTCTGTTCCTTCTCACCTTTCTCTACCGTTTATCTTCTCTGTGCCTCGCTTTCGTTTTCTTCTGAAGACACACGCATTGAAGAAATGCCTACATTGCACATCCATCGTGTCAATATCTAGGGGTGGGCTTACCACAGGCCTTATTATCCGCCAAATTACTAGACGATAAAGAAAAAAATGTATTAGTACTATCCTCGTTTCTCGAATGTACGTCGCCATGAGCAAACTGTCTTTATTTGTAGACAATCCTAAGAGGAAGAAGAGGACGAAGAGAGCACGCGCTGGCCGAGTTATTGCGTTGAACATGCTTCAGCTTAATTTTGTGGTCACGGAAACTGGCGGAAATAATAGTAATTAATAATAATAATAATAATAATAATAATAATAATAATAATAATAATAATAATAACCCAACAGGTTCGTTGTTAAAAAAAAGGAGAGAATATTTAATGTACTCCATCGTTCGGAGAACAACTAAAGTAATGAGCTCATTTGTTTAATAAAAATGGCGTTGAAGTGGAGTGTCACGAAATATCTTGTCTGGTTTAGAATAATCCTGAAAAAAAAAATTGAACAGGCACCATCCTGGGTGACAAAACTTATCTGAACGATGCTTCATCTCTCATACGAGAGCCTTTTCCATATCATTGAATTAGTGTTTCGTAAGGAGCATGCAGTAGCACAAGTGCTTCTGCCTATGCTACCTGCTTGATGCACGAGCCACTGGCTCGTGCATGAACGATTGAACACGTCGAATGTTTAAAAGTTTTCAATTACCTCATGGTGCCCTAACGCACCCTATATGCGTAAGCTTATCGTGGCTGAGCTTGACTTTAAGGTTTAGTCACTCGGGCGATAACTCCGCTTGCTTCTGTCAAGAGCGATGCCTGCGTTGGCAGAAAAAAATTCAATGGTTTTCGCAGTCTCTAGTAAACAACGTTGTTTCAGAAATAAATAATGCACACACTGATGATTATTTAGTCATCAGTATTGGTTCCAAGTTCTACAATTACAAACGCGGGCGATGTTGTCGTTATGACGTTTCAGGGGCTGGGTCATGTGACACCGCTTCGCGTCGTTAGCGCTTGCACAGCATAAAGGGGCCCTGCAACACTTTTTCAAATAACCATCGAATGCCTTCATTAAAGGAGATTATTGTCTCACGAATCCACCACCGCATAAATTTTTAGAGTCCGTCAAGTACGATTGTACTTACAGAGGTTGATCGTTTTCTCTCTTCTCTGGTCCCGACGAGCGCGCTGAAACCTAAGCAGGGAGGGATAGTACGGGGAAAGAAGTTACGTCACACGCGCGTCATGACCTTGAGCAGTTTTTCTTTTCTTTTCTTGGGACGCGTGCCTTATTCTCAGTGTATCGCGAGCGCGCGCGCGGGCACGTGGCGACCTCTTGCGGCGGCCTCGGTAATTATGCAGCTCACGGTGCTCAAATCGGCTCTAATATGGCGCGGTCGTTTGGGTATATACTATCATTCGTAGAAAAAAAAAACAGTAAACGATTTCTAGCTGACTTTGAGAACTAATTGTAAATTCCAAGCCGCGTGCTGCGCTATAAAGGTTGACTCGCGTGTTCTCCGGAGCCTCGACGACCGATCGGCAGCGTTTTCTTACCATACTGAAAAAGTGTTGCAGGGCCCATTTAAACGTCATGTTCTTGTATTTTCGTCGAGAAGCTTTGTCTCTTGTCATGTGCTTCGGTATTCTCGTAGAGCTGCGTTCTGTAGTGTTGTAGGGTTATTCTGGATCGTTTTGAGGCAGCACTTAATGCCGGAACGCGCGTAGCCGTCTCGGTATGAATGTTTGTGTACTTACTATGAAAAAACACTGGGTTATGCTGATTACAGTTGGCTTCAGTTTTAATTCCATGTCCTGAACATGTTTTAATAGATATTTGAATACGTGGCATCGAACGGCATTTATTTATTTATTTATTTATTTATTTATTTATTTATTTATTTTGGTTTCCGGCCTAACCTCTAGGGATATTTTACTCCAGCTCAAAGAAGAAGTCATTGACGGCCTCAGCACCACCAACAAGAGTGTCATCCTAGCCCTTAATGTGTAGGGGGGCCCCCGTTCGACAACGTGTCCCATGAAGCAGTGCTAAAGAGCTTACAAGAGACCAACTGTGGATGTCCGGGACTTCTTGACAGCTCAAAAGGTGACCCCAGGCTTGGGAAATATCAGGACCAATGAGATCAAATTAACTCAAAGAGGAAACCCCACGGATCGATGACTTCACCGTTGCTGTTCAATATAGCGATGGAAGCACTGCCATACCTTTTGAACAATATCAAGGTTGTCCGGCATGCAATTTACGCAGACGGCCGGACATTGTGGGCTTGCACGGGATCTGTGGAAGAACAACAAGATGCTTTGCAAGAAGCCATCGACAAGACCCGAGTGGTAAGTACCACTCGGTCCACTGTGTAAGTACCACTTACACATCTGTGGTCTCTCATGCGGCTCCCAGAAAAGTCTGAGCTACTAATCCTGAAGAGAAGGACAAGAGGACGGCCTCCTCAAGCTACCCCTGATCCAGTGCTGGCCTCAAATGGAGTCAGCATACCAGGTTGATGTACTTCGTATCCTGGGCGTCACATTTCAGAGGGATGGTGCTGGTCTCGCCATCGTTCAAACACTCCAGCTGATAGTTACTCAAGTCTCACACCTGGTTAGAAGGGTAACCAACTGAAAATATGGCCTGAAGGAGCAAGACACGCTCAGCCTTTATCATGCCCTCATAATGAATAGAACTTATTGCTTCACACCATACCTAGGTCTCAAGAACAGCGAGAGTGACAAACTTAATACTCCAATCCGGAAAACGTACAAGCTTGCGCTGGGACGTCTATCTACGACATCCACAAAGAAGCTACTCAAGCTAGGCACTCACAATACATGGGAAGAACTAGCAAACGCCCACAAGACGGGTCAAATGGAGAGACTCAAACTTACAAGTACGGGCAAAGGCACGCTGCAAAGATTGGGCTACTCAACCCCAAACGAGTCCAGCGGTGAACAACGAGTCTCCCTGTCCCTAAGGGAGAAGATCATGGTTGCCAACATTCCAACAAACATGCACCAGGAGCAGAACACAGACAGAAGGCAAGCGACAGTTAAAGCTCGACGAACGGCTTATGAAGGGTCAGGAAAGGGAGAAGTCCGCTACACCGACGCCACAAAATACATTAATAGAGCGGCTCACGCTGTCAGCGTGATCAATGGCCAGGGAGAAGAGACAGCGGGCGCATCCTTCGTTCCATAGAAGCTAGTTGATGAGTGTAGAAATAAAGCGGCTAGCTGTGAACGATTCTCACTGAGGGCAGAAAATTGACAAAAAGAACACGCGTCCCGAAGTCACTTTCTCTACAGAGTAAGAAAAGTAATCGCATGCACTCCTGCGTGGATTTGGAAAATCAGGGGTACTGCTTTTCCAATATGCACGGGGTGCAATGAAGCGGGCGATAAAACAAACAAACAAACAAACAAACAAACAAACAAACAAACAAACAAACAAACAAACAAACAAACAAACAAACAAACAAACAAACAAACAAACAAACAAACAAACAAACAAACAAACAAACAAACTTTGTGATTGCTTTTATTCTGAAAGTAGAAGGCTTCGCTACAGCGTGAGAAAAAAAAAGGATTTACTTACGAATACGCTGAAATGTTAGTCAATCTTGTCAAAAGACCCTGTATGAGGCTCAACTGAGTTTCTCGCATTCTTTTGACATTGCTGCAAGAGGCTGGATTAATAAGTGATTCATATGGAAATATTTGACGTCGAAAACGACGCCGCTCAGGCGGAGAAATCGGCGGCTAGGTCTGCCAAGCTAACATCATCTGTAGCAACGTCACCACATCACCACTAACACATAGCGCCAGATACCACTCTAATTGTAGCCCAGCATCGCACGCTTCTGGTAACCTTGCTTTTGTCGAGCAGCTCCCACGCTGAAGAGACAAATGCATTCACAGAAAATAAAAAGCACGAGTTGGTATACGAGTATCTAAACCATTAGCGTAGCTTGGCTGAGTTCTTCTTGATCTTCTGGACAACGAACACACTGACACTCGCTAGTTCGCAGCACTATGCACAATAGCTCAGCTGTGTATATTATTCTGCGGCGCGCTCTAATCATGTACTCGAGTGACGACGACCGGGTCTTGGACAAGTGGAATGGGAGGCGCGATCTGGCTGCTTGTGGTTACTCGCCTCCACCTCCTCATCTGGCCCGTCTACGTTACTCTTGCACAGCTAAAACTGTGGAACAAAGGACTGTTCCTTACGTTCCAGGTATCAGCGAGACCATGGCATGTGTCATGTATCTATATGGTGTGCGTGCAGCCCGCGTGCCCTCGCGTAAACCCATGGTAAGCCCTAGTGACTAGATGCCCCGTCAGAAGTTTCCTGGTGCCTTGTACGCTATCGCCTGGTGGCTGCGCGGCTACCAATACATCGCAAAGAGTGGAAATTTTGAAAGGAGAATCGATACGACGATACGACTTAACGAGAATCGATACGACGTTAGCAAGCGCCGCGTGGCTTCCAGCCCCCCTTGCGGAATACGTTGAGTCTACTGGTCTCCAGATTAACTGGGACAGCGCCTGCCCCTTAACAAGTGTATGAAGTCTGAGTCAACGGCTTCGTGGACTCGAACGTCTGAAGAAATATTGTCTGATCGGAATGAAATACTGATGAAACGTTGAAGGACGCCGACCAAGGTGAGAAAAATTAACTGATGTTTCGGCTCCCACACGGGAGCCTTGTTCACAATGATTTCGTTGATAAGAGATTGTGAACAAGGCTCCTGTGTGGGAGCCTTGTGTGGGAGCGTCATCAAATATTTTTCACCATGGTTGGCGTCCATCAATGTTTTCATTAACGACTTCACCTTGAGTCACTTCATACTCAGACCATGGTGCACATTTTGAATCGTAACGACGGAAATTAATACGATCAACGCACACAACTTACATCATGTACTTAACTGCATATAATCTTGTTCCCTTCCTGTTTCGCCCTCCATTGTTAGCAAGACTCTCGATCGAAAGCTAGAACGCCTGTTTTTCTTTTTTTAACTTTTTAACTTGTTCGGTGTTAGTTGACTGTTTCCGCGTGATTTTTTGCGACCGGTCGAGATTACTCAAACTCTTTACTTTAGCGATGAAACATAGGTTAAGCGTGAGATGAAGCTAAGAAATGCGTAATTTCACTATTATTTTTCTTGCTGTATGGGCGGATAGCATCAACAAGGAAGAGAGAGAGGAACAGTAATGAATGATGGTGGAGTGGTCGCGGCCTAATTAAATATTGTGGCTCTAGCCTGCTTTGCACTGGGGAAGGCATTTGAGTGAACTACAGAGAGAGGGTAGGAGGATGAATGTGACATGGCGTGGAGGATGATCATAATGATGGCTATCGCACATTCTATTGTTCATGTGCAACCTTCCCAGCACATCCACCTTGGAGTACAAGTTTAGGCTACTAGCCAGGAGTATGTCTTAAAGCATGCATGATTTGCAAAGTTGTCGTCGGCACGGGAGTAGTACTTGGGGCAAATGGCAGCTGCCGTAATGCGTCATTTAGTATTTGTCGCAGCATCACCTTGGTGACCGAGTGTGATGAGGTCGTATCTCGGCACCCACGTTCTTTTGGCTGGTCTTCGGAGTTCCGAGCCCAGGGTGTTAAGCATGGACCATGGATTTGCTTTCTTGCTTGTGCTATTCAGTTTACACGTCACCTCAGGAAGTTCATCGACAGCATCCAATGTCGCCTCAACCATGTCCTGCTGGATCGGCGTAACTGGAACCAAGAAGCTCTGGTTTTCCTCTCGAGTTTGCTGGTTACACGAGCGCTACCTCCACTTGTCCACTGACACTGCCACCTCTTTGTGCGTCGAACTGTTCTTGCTCAAGTGTCGCACTATTGTGATCTCGTTTTTTCAGCTCAGGGCCATTTTTAGGGTAAAGAAACAACAAAAAGAAAGCCCGAAGCTAACATGCCTCTCCTGGATGAAGAGTAAATGAAGTAAGGTTATGAATTCTGGGGTTAGATAAGCGTTTGTGACGAACAGCTATTTGTTGCTATATACGGAATGATGCGTTCGTCCATATATTGTGGGCAGAACAAGAAATGTGTACGTGTGGATGCTTTATTGCAATGTGAACTCCTGCAAGTGAACTGCGCATTACCATGTTATTTTTTTTTATCTTTTTTTCAGTTTTATATATGTTTCTTTTCCTTAGTTGCTCATTTTTTATTTTGGGTAACCACTTTTTTCTTTTTTTTCGCTGCAGCACTTATAGAAATGGAGTAGCCAAGGTAATGTAAACCTCTCCACAGCAAGCCAGTTAAAATAGAGCAAAACAGAACAGCTGTACGTGTCAAAAAGGTGATTTGATTATGAGGCAGGTCATTTTCAGGGACTCGAAATTTTGACTATGTGGACTTCCTTAGAAATTTGAATACACGAGCATACTTGCATTTTTGTTAAAATTTAAATAGAGAAAGAAAAAGCCCACCATAGGGCTTCGATTCGTCCACTTTCAAAGCCAGAGTGTATCGCCTGACATTTAGGACTTGTTAGACAACGTGCTATATACTTAGGACTATGGCAGACTTCATTTTCACTACTGGGGGTCGCTGATTTAGTGTACGTACGCGCGCGCGTTTGCGTGGGCGTGCGTTTATGCGTGTTTGCGTGTGTCTTAAATCTCTTCAGCGAGTTTCGTTTTTTTTTTTTCTAGATAGCACGGAGAACACATGTTAACGGTTCAACGGTTGCGCGATGGCCAACTCTCGCGGCGGTCGACGTCGAGGGGCGCCACTTTCCGCTCCGTTCCTCCGCGTTCAGTTCCAGAGCGGTGACGAGTGTGGCCCTTCTATTTCGAACGCATCAGCCTGGCAGCCGGGACCAGCGCTCGCCGGGCGCCGCTGTCAGGCCGTGGCCCCCGTTCCTCCTCCCCGCGGCTACGTCCTTGCCGCAAGCTGTGCCCTTCACGCGCGGTCCGCCCCGAGTCAACAGCTGTCGACGAGTGCGGGGCATGCTAAACGGCTCGTGACGCAATATTTCCCGCGGCAGACTGCACGTTCGCCCTTTTCCCTGCGACAGTTACGTCACGTGACAGTAGAGACACTATCATTAGCTTCAACTGCAGATGCGGGACACATTTACAGCTGACTCGAAACGTCAAGTCAAAGACACGCTAAGAAATTAAAAAAAAAATCCGATAGAAGTTCATTTCGAAACTCGTTACGCAATTTTGCTGGAATGTTTTCTATAATAGAATAGCAACTGAAGGCGCAACTGCACAAGAATGGCAAGTTTGAACTTTTTGATGGTAGTCAGCCATTGTCGTAATTCAATATAATAATAATAATAATAATAATAATAATAATAATAATAATAATAATAATAATAATAATAATAATAATAATAATAATAATAATAATAATAATAATAATAATATCTGGGGTTTTACGTCCCTAAAACGACGATATGATTATGAGAGACGCCGTAGTGGAGGGCTCCGGAAATTTCGATCATCTGGTGTTCTTTAACGTGCACTGACATCGCACAGTACCCGGGCCTCTACCATTTCGCCTCCACCTGAAATGCGACCGCCGCGGACGGGATCCAACCCGCGACCTTCGGGTCAGCAGCCGAGCACCTTAGCCACTGATCCACCGTGGATTTTCTTTTCATTTATTGCCTGTCTTCACTGATCCACCGTGGATAATTCTATATATACCGGCCGGCCTTCTAACACCGTAGTTATCGTCAGGCAGAAACAAACAAACAAACAAACAAACAAACAAACAAACAAACAAACAAACAAAGAGACAGACAGACAGACAGACAGACAGACAGACAGACAGACAGACAGACAGACAGACGGACAAACAAACAAACAAACAAACAAACAAACAAGCAAACAAACAAACAGACAGACAGACAGACAGACAGACAGACAGACAGACAGACAGACAGACAGACAGACAGACATACAGACAGACAGACAAACAAACAAACAAACAAAGAAACAAAAAACACGTATATGCGAAATGATTGAAGCGTTTTAAATTCGACGGTATTGAAAAACAATTCCGCACCGGTATTCCCAGCGTCAGGGCACCGCTACGACATCGCAGAAAATAAAAAAGTTAGGCGCGGGGTCGTAGACAGAAACGACGGGAAACGGGCAACATGTACGCTGCGTTTGTGTGGACGTAGCGTTCTGGGTTTTAAACAAGTTAGGGAAGTTATGTGCCACCGTATAGAGTAAGAAACAAGGGGGGGAATAATGAACGAGGGCCTGACACGTGTTTTGTAAAGCACATCAGTAAGTTCGCTGAATGGCGTACATGCGTCGTATATCGATTTCCTCTTATGCCTTGTCGCTTCTATATGGGGCAAACAGGTTGTTGTATAAATAACAGATTGAATAAGTACAAAATTGTCGTTAGCTCAAGGGTCTCCGTATATATTGTTTCGCTGCTCTGTCGGCATACTAAATAAATTAGACAATTAGATAACATAAGGAACGTAGAAGAGCTTATTGCATTCGAGGCTTCTCATATAAATGTCGGAAATGTGGGCGTAAGCCAACTTTCGGTTATCTTACGTAAATATGAAATAGCATGCTTAAACAGATATCGTTCGCGTAGTCCTGCGCATTTAGACGGGGGGCACTGTCAATCCTGCGCATGCGCCCTCAAGCATTGTGCCTGTGCTTCTTTTTTCTCCCCTCTGCAACCTCTATATTAGCAAAGTTGACGCTTGCATTGTTCGTTTTCGTTAACTTGTATCCATGTCAGCGCTCTGCAGTCCCAACATATTTCGTATGATGAAACACTACCAATTAGCTCAATTGTCGGCCGTTCTAAATCAATATAACACCAAAGATATCAAGATAGCTTGGGTGCTATTTGGGCCATTGTTGCTTAAGAGTTCTTGAAATATGCGAACCTTTAATTATAATATCTGGGGTTTTACGTCCCAAAACCAGGATATGATTATGAGGGACGCCGTAGGGGAGGGCTCCGGAAATTTTGACCATCTGGTGTTCGTTAACGTGCACTGACATCGCACAGTACACGGGCCTCTACCCTTTCGCCTCCATCGATATTCGACCGCCGCGGCCGGGATCGAACCCGCGACGTTCGGGTCAGCAACCTGAGCACCCATGACACTGATCCACTGAGGCGGACTCTATGCGAACCTTTAACCTTTGGTTTCTTTGGAATGCGATGAAGTCGATGTTTACTACTAAGCAGACATCGTCAAACCCATGACGTCACAGCGTGTTGATTCGAGAGCTTCATGGCGGCGCCGCCAGCCATCTTTCGTTTCTTTGTCGTTACTGACTCTTCTTATAATGATGATGATCATGATGATCATGACGATGATCATGATGTGGTAACGTTTTGTGGCGCATAACCCAAATGTGGCCAAAGAGCCTCATGCTGATGTGTGGGGATAAGTAGCTTATCACGAATGAATTATAGTGGGTTGACAGATCGTATATGTAAAAAGGCTTGAAATCACTGGCTATATGAATGCGTAAAACACGTTTCTATTAAATGTATGATGATCATGTATTGCGATGTGTCATCTTCGTTCAATTTACGGTGACGTTTTTGGTATTATTGTGAAGGAGTGTTTTGCTAGTACACCTGAAACATTTTCTTTTCTCTTTTTTCTTTAATCTAGCAGTACATAAAAAGCTGAACAAGTAAATTTATAAGCATAAGGTGAAAACGGGGGAGCGGGAAACGTAAAGCAATCACAGCAGATGAGCAGAAACACGGACGGACGGACGTAAAGTGATACTTATGTCAGTCAAGCCGGGACGCCGTCAAGGACTCATTAGGTACTTTTAGCTGAGCGTTTGCTATCCGCTCCGGTCAGATCTGCGTATGCTAGCGATTTACATACAAACGCGTAGAAGGAACTGTAGTGCGCGTGAGCAGAACGATCGTGCGAGCGGCGGAACATGGAACGCATCTCTGGCTCCGCTTATGAAGTCGACTGAGTCGGATCGTGGAGGTGCGTCCACTTGGTTTCGCCGTCGTTTTGCAATCAAGCTGAGCGCGTCTTGGCTAGACGCGCTCGTCTGAAACGCGAAATCTGTGCAGTTTCCTGCACTCTCTCTCCACGCTACATCTGCACGGGGCTGAGCGTAAGCGACGCTCAGCTAAAAGCATCTATTCCCTCGCTTTTCACCAAATCCGAGGCAGCGCAGTTTTTTTTACTTTTTTTTCTTTTTTTTTCACAAAGCATGACAGACCTTGTGCTCACTTCTCTAAAGGAAACCCTTGCGAGTAAGCCTTCAGATAAGTCCGCCGCGGTGGTATAGCGGTTAGGGTGCCTGGCTGCTGACCCGAAAGTCGCGGGTTCGATTCCGGCCGCGGCGGTCGCATTTCGATGGAGGCGAAATGGTTGAGGCCCGTGTACTGTGCGATGTCAGTACACGTTAAAGAACACCAGATGGTCGAAATTTCCGGAGCCCTCCACTACGGCGTCTCTCATAATCATATCGTGGTTTTGGGACGTTAAACGCCAGATATTATTATTATTATTATTATTATTAAGCCTTCAGATAGAAAGTCACAGTTTCGCCGCAAGAGGGCGAAGCAATGAATGCAATAGCAACAAATTGGGATGTCACGCAAAGAACGGCTAGCAGATCGAAACTTGGAGCGAGCTGCTCAAGCACAAAGGACGCACGAAAAGAACACACACAAGACGAGCTTGAACTAACAACGTTGACAGCTCCACACTTAGCGCGCTGCTCAAACACAAAGAACGCACGAAACATACGCACATGTATACACAGGACAAGTGCGAACGAACAAGTGTCACAGATGTTACTTCACTCTGTTTGAACAGCACGCTTCCTTCGCAACAGGGGCCTCTGCAGCGAGCGAAGTGAGCTTTGTGCGCTCTGTAACCTAAACGCAATCTTTCCGGCGAAAGCACACGACGTACAAACTGCCCCCCATCACAAGATAAGCGCGCACGGGCACGGGCACGGGCGACTACGCCCCGTAGGGCAAAGTGCAGGTTGACGAGCCAACGCAAGGCAACGAGTGGGGCGCCGAGCGCGCACTTCGCACCAACTCGCTGGTTCGCTGGTAAGGCAGAGAACACGCTGATATTCCCCCCGAGATCGCTGCACCGCCAGCGTTAAATGGTGTATATAAATAGCTTGCCGTTAGAGTGCCGAAGGACCTGGACTTCTGTGGCCTAGTGGTTAGCTCTGCGCGCTGCGGAGCGGGAGGCCACCCGTTCCATTCCGCGTGTCGGAAAAATATTTTGCTAAATTATTTTTCTTCGTGGCTTATATATATATATATATATATATATATATATATATATATATATATATATATATATATATATATATATATATATATATATATATATATATATATGGCATGACGGCGACGCCAACTCTGACGGCAAAAAGCAGCCGAGAGTGTCCATATAATTGCTATCGCAATAAAATTTGGTATATCCCAAGTACCATGGGAATCGATGTTATGCGAAGCATGTGGAGAGAAGGTGACGGTGGCGTAATTTTTGTTTCTTGAGCGAAACGTTACGAAATGACGCAAACGATATGTTCAAATGTTGTATGCAGAGGCATATGTTGAACAGTCACATATGTTATATAAACCACTTTTTACAGTTGCGTAACCACACAAGAGCAACATTGACATTACCAACACCAGAAGCGGTAAGCTGAAATGTAGCGCTTGTGCTTGCGAGGATTGTAGCCCTGTCTGGTGCTACGTAGACCAACTTCAGTGGATAGCGCTTAAGTATACAATTGACGTTAACCCGACGTGACGCCTGTATCATAGGAGTACATATGTAATGTATATAAAATTAGATAGCCAGCATTGCAAACTGAGCGTAAGCGACAGCTGGAAATGGATAAACGCGTGCCTTCGGGGCAGGAACGCAATACGTAGAAGCGGAACATATTAAATCAAAGCCGCTGAACGTGACGTCAGGTGTTCCACAGGTGTCTGTGTTAGGCCCGGTGCTATTCTTAGTCTGTATAAATGATATTGCCTCTGAAATTGACGAACGAATCACGGCAAGACTTTTCGCCGATGATTGTCCACTGTACAAAGAAATTAATAGCCCGGAAGATCAGCAATTCCTCAGTGATGCTCTTAGGACAATAAAAAATTGTGCGACAAATGGAAAATGAAAATAAGTGAGAATAAAACTGTTGTTTTATTGCGCGTAACGAAGAAAGTGAATCATGTCTTTGATTTCAATTTCGCGGTGAATTCATCAGTACTTTCTACGGTTGTCGTGCTTAAATACTTACACGTAAATATATCCAAAGAATTTAAAACTGGTCCTACTATATTACAAAAGTATGTGAAACTGCAAAAAAAAGAAGCTTTGGTTCTTGCGAAGGAAATTGCATTTAGCCTCACAGTCAGTAAAACTAACAGCTTATTTAACCTACGTACGGCTCACGCTAGAGTATGCCAGCATAATCTGGGACCCTTATCAGTCTGGGTTAATCCAGAGACTGGAAAGAGGTCAACGTTGAGCAGCAAGGTTTATCCTATTACGATACTCTCGTACAGATTCCGTCTCCAAAATGCTCAGTTTGCTGAACTTGCCCACGCTTGCCGAACGCAGGCACATAGCAAGGTTAAAGTTTTTAACGCGACAGCGTTAAAGAGCTCGTTTCGCAGAAATTCCGGCGTCGGCGTCGGTGTCGGCGTCGGCGTCGTTGGTTGTGAGCGAAAAATCATCATCTTGTCCGTGACCGAAAAATCGAGAAAGATGCAAATAAAATAAATAATAAAAATTTTCGGGTCCGAGTGAGGATCGAACCCGCGTGGCAAGCAGGTGTTCTACCACACAGCCATGCCTCTGCTTGGAAATATTGTGAAAATAACTTCCTCTGCTTGGAAATGCAGTGAAAATAACTTCCATGCTTCGCAAACGCAAGCGTCCTTTATATAGGCGTCGCAATATAACATTTAATATCCCAGGAATATTACGTGGTACAAGCGTACATTGCCATCGGGCGTCAGAATTATGTGACTATCATAACGATTCCATAGTTTAAAGCCAGCCACCCATTACAAACGGCACACACCTTACTGCGCGTATTCCCTTAACACCACGTAGTGGGTGCATAGCAAGTTCGAAAACATTTCCCTACATTTGCCGCGCATAATTTCTCCTGGTTTAAAGCATACTACCCATTACATAGTATGCACTAAGTGATTGAAGTACGCAGTAGGGACGGGATATCGCTATCGCGTTCAACTCAAAGGCGAAGCTTAAGGGTCCCCCCAATTTTTTTTTTACCTTCTCACTAAAAACAAATTTAACATCAATAGTGATCAGTACTTGATAGCACGAGAAGGTAGAATATTGCGAAAAGGGAAAGAGGGTACTTTCGAAGTGCCTCAAATACACATAAACAGTTACGCGTTTTCTTTCTTGCCAAGAACCATTACAGAATGGAATGGATTGCCGCTACCAACGCGAGAAAGCACCAGTGCAGATCAATTTGAAAATAACCTAGCACGAAATTAAGGACGTACGCATGGGCACATGTTCTCTATTTTCTGGGTGTCTGACATCATTCGTGAGCGCTGTATTGTTAGTTTTGTATTATTCGATCAATGCATACAGAATATTTTCCTTACGTACGGCTGTGTGTCCTTGTACGGTAATGCTCGGTTATGTTTTATGACACTGCTGGTTAACTTTGCATTTATTGTGTTGTATAATTTGATCAATCTACGAACGAACTATTTCCTTGTGTACGTTTACGTTTTTTTTATTTTCTTTCTGTTCCTGTTCTAATGTTTGCTGATGCAGTTTTTTTTTCGTCTTTTCAAGTGTTTTTTTTTTTTCTTTTTCACCAACTGTGGGCCGTCCAGCGAGCCGAGGAAGCCGCCCGAGCCCAAGGGCTCGCGGCCGATGCCTAGGCCGGGGCTGAGGCCCGTCCCAAAAAAACTCCGCTGGACACTATTAATAAAGTTATTTCTCTCTCTTTGTTCATGTAATGTACGACATGCAGAAGTGCTGCTTTTGACCCACCCTGTAACGGCCGACAGGCCAACAGTATAAGTATAAATAAAAAGAAACGCAAGTGACGTTTCACCAACATTATGCCTGCATATAGGGTCCTTTTCAAAAGCAGTTTTGAGACCTGGCGTGGTGGCTCTGTGGTAGAATCTTTGATTGCCACACAGAATGCTTGGGTTCGATTCCTGCTGAGACCTTGATATTTATTATTTACATCCGCCCGGTCAACGCTGCCGATGTCAGTTTTAAATGCGAATGCATTTCTTAGTCGGGCTATGTCAGGCATCCGGCGTTGTCCGGCGTTGTCCGCGCGCCGGCAGGTGTTATCTCTCCGCTCTCACTCCCTCTCCCATAGCAACAGCTGCGGGCGCGCGCGCTTATCCTCGCCCCTAGCAACCGGAGCATGTGGTGCGAGAGAGTGTAGGAGAGGGTAGGTACAGTGCTTCGCCGCTCCTTCTCTTGCCGTTCGCTCTCTCTCCTCCCTGCGCCCCACTCTTCCCGTCCGCTCGCGCCTCACTCTCGACCGTTCGCTGGCTGGGCGCCTCTCAAGGCGATGGCAGAAGTCGGTGTCGGCGCAAGAAATGCATTCGCATTTCCTCACGATTCCTTTCGGGGAGGTGGGGGGCATTTTTTTCTTAACGCTCTCGCATTTAAAGTACCAATGTCTGTTCTCGCCGTTCCTGGGTAGATATAAACTGTCAATCACTTGTGGCGCATACCCGCATATCGCGGCCCGTGGTGTACGGGTATGTGCCACACGCGTCTGGAGGAAAGGGTTTGACGACGTACGCGACGGGATTTTTACGTTATTCATGTCATGACCAGCCGGACATTTTCGTCAAATCGTCTTACACTCGCATACTAATTTTGGTCTGCCCCAAGTTAAGGAGGCGATCACGAGAGCGCCGAGACGCAGGCGGCTAGATAGGGAGATACGTAGATAGAAGCGCTCAAAGTGCCTGCAGTTCGCTAAGAAATGCTTCGCATTTAAGATTTCGATGGTTCCCTTGGCATATAAGCATCCTGGGAAATGAGACTTGCCTGCGATGCATTACATCTGGGGCCATTTACGAAAGCCTTTACGCAGACTCTCAGCATTTTATAAATAAAGCGATTGACAGTAATGTTCCATCTTTATCGTCGCCAGCTCTTAGTGACAGAGGGACTCAACAGGCTATATGCATTTTTGTCGTGTTTTCGCACGGGGTCAGCGCGTATTCTTACGTGACTAAGCAAGCTCTGACATATCGCGCCACCCTCGTGTGTGGCGTGGTATGCTCAAGATGTTGAACATTACTTGTTGCGCTGTGCTGGATGTCTAACATGCGCTGGATGACTACCAAGATATGGTCTATGTTTTGTTCTACATCCCTCTGCATGCCGTTTCGTACCCCTATTGCGACGTGCTTAGAGTGAACATGCACTGAATGACGACCCACTTTGGCATCTTTCCGGCTGTTGCGCCAAGCTAAGCTCTAGAGAGCGGGTTGAATTCCCGTTCACGTCGTACGTCAATTGGGTAATGTACAGAAACACCTGTGTACTTAGATTAAGGTGCACATTAATGAACTTCAGGTTCTCAATATAAATCCTTATTTTCCTCATCTTGCGTAGGGTAGCAAACTGGACGTAGTCTAGTTAACCGCCCTGCCTTTCATTCATTCATTCATTCATTCATTCATTCATTCATTCATTCATTCATTCTCTCTCTCTCTTAGTCACCCAGCCCGGGTGCATAATCATATCGTATTTTTTTTTACTCGTAATCCTGAACTTGATTATTTTATTTGAATGACGTACTTTCTACACATTTTAGGTCTCTTTTGCTTTGCTTGAAGACGACACTGGTGTGAAGCAATTGGCGGTAAAACAAAGAATCCTCTTGCAGCCAACAACATCGCGCTCTTATTGGCCAGTCCTATAATGTCGCCTTACTTATTCCTTTTCTGTGATAATCTTCAGTTGACATACTGATTAATATACTTCTTAGCTTAATGTAATCGCTTCGGGCACTTCTGCTTGAAGGGAATTGTGGTTTATTAAAATGGTGTTGTCCTGCAATGTTTCCTTGGCCACAACGCAGCATCGATAGGCAACGTCATTTACCTTGTCAAGCTTGTCCGCAGAATTTTGGGGTTTATTCGAACCGGTGACTAACAGAGGTTACTGACCGCGACTGGCAGCAACTCATGCCAACATGATTTTGATGCTGGTAAGCGTGATCTGCCCGTCATCGCCGAGATGTCTCGTGATTGATGCCGGGCCTTTACGTCTGCTCGTTACGCTATCGCCTCTTAAAACAAGCTTCATTGTGTACAGACGCCCTTTTCCTCAGCACCTGATTGGTTCAGAGGCACTAGGGACTCCATTCACATGACTGAGAAATCCAGCAGAGAATTACCGACCAAAAATAATCGCTTTTCGACCGAAATGAGCATGTCCTCCTATTGGCGATAGGGCGCTTAGTGCCAGTGGCGTAGCCAGAAGGTGGCACACCGGGTCCGTGCCCAACCCCCCCCCCCCCCCTCCCCCGAAATTTTTTTCGCCATGGCATATAGTGCACAAAATGGCATTCGACCACATCTGCCTGCCCGGCCCCCCACTCTAAATCAAAAAGGTGCCCCCCCCCCCCCCCCCCCCGAAAAAATTTCGGCCTACGCCCTGCTTGGTGCCCATGTTTGTTTCGCATCATATGAAAGTCGGTGGTGTGAAATCACCCATGAGCCCTCATTACTCGGGAATCCAGCCCTCGCCTCAATATCTAAAACACATATTTTTTAAAGATTTCAGTAGGAGTTTGCTTTTAATATCTTTTGAAATCTTCTATAAACCAATGTACTCTTACAAGACTGTGTTAGTCACTGCTAACTGTACTAGTAAACACCAGAAAACTTGGTCAAAAAGCTGTTTTTCGACGACGTAGTCGAGAAACTAGGAAAGCCAGTTTTCACTTCAGCGGTAGGACAGTAATTAAACTTCATATTTATTTGTTTTTAACGATGTTTCCCAGTCAAGTGAACAGTAAGTAACATTTTAGTTCGCACAATGTGACACTGGACAGTATAAACGGTATAAAAAAAAATTCGACCGATCCCACGTACCATGGTAATCGATGTCATGCGAAGCATGCGGAGAGAAGGTGACAGTGGTATAATTTTTTTGTAGAGCGAAAGGTTACGAAATGACGCTAAACATATGTACAAATGTTATTAGCAGAGACATGTATGTTGGACAGTCGCATATGTTTTATACAACCAGTTGTTTACAATTGCCTAACGATGCCAAGAGCAACATGGGTATTACCAACGCCAGAAGCGGTAAGCTGAAATGTAGCGCTTGTGCTTGCGAGGATGGTAGCCCAGGATAGTGCTACGTAGACAAACTTCAGTGGATGGCGCTTAAGTACAACTACGCTAACCCGACCTGACGCCTGCATCATTGGGGTACATATGTAATCTTTACAAAATTAGATGGGCAGCACTGCAACCACAATTGACGTTTCACCAACATTACACCTGCATAGAGTGTTTTTCCAATGGAGTTCCGAGACCTGGTGTGGCTCTATGGCATAATACTTGATTGCCACGCAGAATGCTTGGGTTCGATTCTTGCTGGGACCATAACATATATACTTTGCATTCGTCGGGCCAACGCTGCCGATGTCGGTTTTTCTTAACGTCCTTGCATTTAAATTACCAATTTCTGTTCTCACCGTTCCTCGGTAGACCTAAACTGTCAGACACCTGTGGCGCATACCCGCATACCGCGGCCCGTGGTATACGGGTATCTGCCACACGTCTCTGGAGGAAAGGGTTTGACGTCGTACGCAACGGGATTTTCACATTATTCATGTCATGACCAGACAGTCATAATCGTCAAACTCCCTTACCCTCCCATACTAATTGTGTTCTACCCCAAGTTAAGGAGGCGATCACGAGAGCACCTAAACGTGGGCAGATAGATAGATAGATAGATAGATAGATAGATAGATAGATAGATAGATAGATAGATAGATAGATAGATAGATAGATAGATAGATAGATAGATAGATAGATAGATAGATAGATAGATAGATAGATAGATAGATAGATAGATAGATAGAAACGCAAAAGTGTCTGCAGTACGCAAAGAAATGCTTCGCATTTAATAATGGTGGTGGTGGTGTTGCTACAGGCGGTTTCAGCCTGGCAGACTTGGCCAGCAATCGCTCCACCCGAGCGTGTTTTTCCAGCAGTATGTCAACCAAGTGTCACTTAAAGGGCCCATAAACAGCCTCTAAACATAAAAAAAGAAGGAGCGCGTTATTCTCTCCTAGTGTTTCTTGTCTTTTCGACGTACTTCATGACGCCAGGATGGTGATTCGCGTGACAAATGAAGTACAATCTGTCGGTTGTTTCATGTACGAGAAATATCAATTGTGAGTTGCTTCACTACCTGTTTTTCCATGCAGTCGTCCACCCGTTCTTCCTTGTGTCGCATGACTATCGTGCGCGACCAACTGATTTTGCTTCGTCTTATCCGTTTCCGACTGTGCAAACGTAGATAACAGCGTGTAACCTACAAGCGTGAATTCCTGATAGGCTCAACGCTTAGTGCTGACATTGTGCACGTGCTTTATGAAGAGATAAGTGGCGAGGAGGCCTGTAGGAAGGGTAGTGAAGGCGAGAAAGAAACCACTATCTCGTCTTTGAACTCGGAGTTGTTTAGGGGCCCTTTAAGCCATTCTCTCTCAGGTAAGTTAAAGGGGTCATGAACCACTTTCCCAAGCAATCATCGAATGACCTCAGTATCGGAGTTTATCACCTCTCGAATCGATTGCCGCAAAAATTTGTCGAATCTGTCAAGAATGATTAGACTTGCAAAGATTTGTTGCACGCTTTAAGCGCTTTCTCTATTCTCTAGTCCGGACGAGCACTCTGGAAACTACACAGGGAGGAATGACACAGGGAAAAGAAGTTGTGTCAGCGCGCGTCATGACCTGGAGCGCACATGCTGAAACGCGATCGCTCTCTTCTGCTGTGATTTCTGTGGTTGTGGTTTTTGTGTAATGTTAGCATACTATGGAGCGGGGCGTACGTGGCGGCACTCAGTGGCAAGAAGCGCATCTGTTCCAAACGCCGCTCTTGATTTATGTCACCCATTGGCCAATAGCATGTTATCTGCTGTGTGACGCCAAACAGCAGGTGCCGGCGTCTCCAAAGAGAGTGAGTGTATACCCATGTATGAAGAGGGCTCCTGAGAAAATGGCAACTTCACGCTCCACTTGTAAAGTCTCCTCGTCGTGCACGATTGCAAGATTTGGCTGACACGTACATAGCAGTGTCTTCTTCCTGCAGGATGTGTTTTTTCACAAAGCCAGAGGGGTCGTTCATGACTTCTCGGGCCGACACTTCCTTGTGAACCGAACAGCCGACACTTCCTTGTGAACCATCCGCTCACCTTCTGGACACAATCTGTCCTGCGCACTCGCGGGGAAACCCATCATGTCCATGAGCTTGCTCCTTTCACTGTAAAAGCGCTTGCAGGACCATGAGTAGTGACGATCTATATCGCCCATTTCATCACATTCTGTGCACAATGAAAAAGTAGCACCCTTTACATTATACGTCCGTGGAGGAGCGTAGGCAGATCCCTTTCTTATCCTGTAGAGCAGAGTTGACACACTGTGGTAAAAAATATAAAGCATATGAATAAATAAATTATTTGCCCACCAAATATACAACCTCCGAATTCAGTGTAAACTATGCCAACTTGTCTCACCTTTCGTCTAATCGGGTGCGCCTGTGATCAAATAAAACAACATCTTCTTCAGTTGCAATGTTCCTTCACCGTCGCAAACGCCTTTATTTGGGCGCTCCGCTGTAACCTGCAAATATATGGCATGTTACGTTCTGGTGAGTAGAGCCCCAAACAAAATAGCTTGTCGCTGCTCTCAGAAAAGCACACTTTTGGAAATATGTAGCTGATGGCCAATCACCACAATGATAAACAAACGCACAGGAATAGTGGGTGTACTAGTGTATATATATATATATATATATATATATATATATATATATATATAAAAGAAAAACAGGTCTGGTTGATTTGTCACAAGCTGTCGTCCCCGACAGTCCTCATGATTTCATTAAAGTCACTGAAAAGCGTAGTTCAGTGCATAACTAAAAGTAATTAGATTTTCAGAGAAATAGAAGAGACATTGCAATAGAGGAGGAACGGGTGCTGAGCGTTAAGTATGGCGTGTTGATCTCAAGAGCCTTTTCAAAGAATACAATTATGGCCGTTGGCGTTCTCTTGTGTGCGGAACACTTTAGGGGTCCGGGCTGTTGTCTCATGTCGTCGCTTGGTGTCACGCTCAAAGTACAAAAGTATGTCCAAAGAGGGCGTTATAGGTCAAGTCAATACCAAAATAGGTGAAAAGAGGGGGCTACAGGTCAAGTCAATACCAAAATAAGTCAAAAGAGGGGGGCTACATGTCAAGTCAATACCAATATGGGTCAAGAGAGGGTGCCACTGCATCCCAAATCACGGTGTCGTTTCCCGCCATAGAAGCCGAGCAGGCTGCGCGCTTGGAACGGCAGTGTGTGCTCGCCCGTAAACGCCAGCGTCGCCGAAGAGATAATTCGAACGTCCGAGCCAGCGAAGCGATAGCGAAACGCCAGCGCCTGGAGACTGATCCACGGAACAGAGGAGCGGAGGCGAAACACCAGTGAACGTGAGGTAACCCTCAGCTTCGGAAAACTCAAACACAAGCAGAGTGCCAACAAAGACAGACAAGCGAACTCACAGCTTCGACTCTTATAAACGCAAGCCAAGCGTCAACAGAGTCAGGCGAATCCTCAGCTCTGCTCCGCAGTTTGTACAGTTTTCACGGTGTGTAACTGGCTGTTTTGTTTAACTGCTGAGCACACCGCGAATCATTTCTGTATAAGAAGGTCCTTTGCAATTATTTGAACAACAACACGAAGACGACGAATTGAAGAGAAAGCTAGGCAACTGTTTTCTAGTTTCTCCGTCAGGACTTGCTTGTCCGCACTGGCAGCTGGCACATTTGAGGTGACGTTTCTTTATTTTATGTATGCATCACTTTAGGGACCCGGCTTGTCGTCCATCCATGTATTTTATGTTGCGTCATCACGCTCACAGTATAGCGCTCAATACAGGCCATAACGAGGTTAGAAATGCTCAAAACCGGGTTAAAATGAACGAACAAGGTCTCAAATAATATAATTAACAGAAATAACCAAGAAGGAATACAATAATTAACTTAAGATCGCTAAAAACCTTCCGGAAACATGCGGTTGACTCCGGTGGCGCGCAAAAGATGGCGCCACCGCCTCGCCGAGCTAGCGAATGCCCCTTGCCCTGTGCTTCGTTGGCGCTGCATCGCTACATCTGATGGGGGGAAACAACCTGATGGAACTCACTGCAGACGACGCGTATCTCAACTGCCGTAACACACAACATAACATCTGTGGTTTTACGTCCCAAAACCATGGTTATGAGAGACGCCGTAGTGGAAGGCTCCGGAAATTTCGACCATCTGGTGTTCTTTAACGTGTACTGACATCGCACAGTACACAGGGCTCTACCATTTCGCCTCCATCGAAATGCGACCGGCACGGCCAGGATCGAACCCGCGACCTTCAGGTCAGCAGCCGAGCACCATAACCACTGCTCCACCACGGTGGACAAGTGCCGTAACAAGCAGGAAGTCGATAAAACACAGCAAACATTAGCGCACATGTCGTACACCCAGTGGCGTAACTAGATAGGACGGCGCCCATGGCAAATGTATTTCCGCGCCCCTCATGATGGTAATTATTATTATTATTATTATTATTATTATTATTATTATTAGTGTTGTTGTCATTATTGTTATTTATGCGCAAAAAAGCCATCTGATTGTTTTGGGCAGGCGAATGAGCGATTTCTTGATTGATTCTTCACTACAGTGGACTAAAGCCGTCTTGCACGTCCACGCGTCGTACGACACACCAGAAGTCCCCAAGGTTAGAAAAAATGTGAAAGAAGAAATGGACCTTGTTGGTCACCTGTTGTCGTTTCGCTTTACACGAAATATGCGAAGTTCGTAAATTACATAAAACCACACAAAAGAAAACGACGAAGTAGGCATGTAAATGGTTCTTATTACATCACCATGAAATGTATTGTTCAAAAGTATTTATTGCGTACATCAAATCTGCATACTATGCTTGCATTTTTTTAATCAATGCTAATAATGTGTTCGAAAATTTGTTCCGGCAAACCTTGTCGCGTATATTATTGCCTTTTGCGACACCAGTGGTAATTGTGATCGTGAACAATGGTTGTCAAAAAAATGCGTTCTTTATATTTGACATGTAACATGGCGCACGCGCATTACGAGTGGAGCTGTCGCTCTCCGGTCACACATTTCCGCCGTCGGCTGCACTCAAGACCAGGGGTCTAAAACACGCGGCCCGCGGACCTCTCGCTATTGAACCGCGGCCCGCACGGGACTGTCTTCGTCGCATTTTTTTTTCCTGATGAGTGCGGTCATGAGCTACACAGGCATGAGTTGTCTAGAGCATTTTTTTCTTGAGGGAACCTCTGCGGTCAACATGTGTTGATACATAACCATGAACCAAAAAAAAAAAAAAAAAACTATATTTCAGAGTCGGCGTCCAGATTTTAGTCATTCTGGAGGTAGATAGATGTTTTTGGAATCCCGGTGACAAATCGCTTTCAGAAATGACCCATATGGAAAGATATTTAAAATGGCAATGTTAGTCCTTTGAAACATTAGCCTTGTTGTGTGTGTGTTTTGGGCCTCATCCTGAGTCTATATCGACCAAATGACGGTGATGCCATCTCATGTAGACATCATAACCCGTTTACATGAGACATCAAACGCAAAATATTGAGCTCTATTAGCAGAAAATGAAATGTCATTGTAGCTTACCGCCTCACTGAAGCCGACAGTGGAGTCGATGCTCGTGACCGCCTTCTCCCCCGAGGTAGTGGGTAAAACATAAGAGTATAGATCTTTTCTGGTGCAACTCTCCTGCTTGGGCGTCGGATACGCACAGTCAGTTAGGGACTTTAAAGGTACGCTAACTATAAATATGAAGTAGAGGTGGAATGTGCAGAGGCATTGAAGAATGCGTGCAGTTTTGGTTGGGTGTGAAAACATAATTATCAGTGGAGATGATGCGGAGACCGAATATCCCTTACTCAGTTTCTCTCGCCCGAGACTCAGTACTGAAGGAATGCCTTCCCGAACCTGCTTACTCTCAGCGAATCAGAAAGCGACATCACACGTCACCACGTGCGCAATTGGCCGCTGCTTAACCGCGGTGCAGTGAAGCCGCGGCTTTCATGATTGCCGCGATGGATGTGGTTGCAGACTTTGAACCTCGCAGTGAAGATCTCAACATGGAAGCAGGATTGCATTTCAGTGAGTCTGCAATGATCCCCCCGCGCAATCGCGGCGGCGGCAGCTCTTTCTGCGTGTGAAGCCTGGCTCCAACCGACGGAAAGCGATGCGTCGTTTTCGTCGACGGCATGCGAGGCGTCCGATTGCGAAATACTGTTTATCTACACGTGTATTTAATTTTTCGTTTTTATTAATGACGTTTGCCTTTCGGAGAACTCGAGCAGAGGCGCCATGGTGTAAAGAGAGTCGCGGCAGAGCAGGGCCGTGCAGGGCCACTCAATCCGCCTTGGAATGCGGCGCGCATCCGAAGAGCCGGTGGGAGGGTACCAGTGAGAAGAAATGTACCAGGACATCAAAACCATCGTGTGAAGCCTGGCTCCAACCGACGGAAAGCGATGCGTCGTTTTCGTCGACGGCATGCGAGGCGTCCGATTGCGAAATACTGTTTATCTACACGTGTATTTAATTTTTCGTTTTTATTAATGACGTTTGCCTTTCGGAGAACTCGAGCAGAGGCGCCATGGTGTAAAGAGAGTCGCGGCAGAGCAGGGCCGTGCAGGGCCACTCAATCCGCCTTGGAATGCGGCGCGCATCCGAAGAGCCGGTGGGAGGGTACCAGTGAGAAGAAATGTACCAGGACATCAAAACCATCGAAGCCCCATACTTCTCTTCGGGACAGCAGCAGAACACGCGTGAAATGCTACGTGGAATCGCTGCGAGGCTCGCTCGTATAAACGACGTCAATATCACTGCGTTCCGGCCATGGTTCAGGCTACAGCTGGATGCTGTTATACTGCCACTGCGCTCACCGGCAGAAGCAAGAAAACAACAACAAAAAACAAAAACAAATGAGGAAGATATCAAGAGCTCTCGGCAAACACGGCTGGACTGCCTTTGTGATCACTGCGAGAAACGTGAAAGGGCGTTAGTACTATCAGCTTCAAATGAAACGCGAACAGCGGCAAGCATTAGCAATGGCACGGTGCGCGCCGTCCAGTCATCACTGTGTACATGCGCGGTGCTGCCAAACAGGGCTAATGCGCTCCTGTCAATGGTGATGACTGGACGGCGCGCACTGTACGATTTCTAATACTCTTCGTTGTTCGCGTTTCATTTGACACCGATTGTACATGTATATATCCTTCTGTTTCTCGCAATTTTCTCGCTTGTTAAAGCTGAGCTCAAAGTAATAATGGCAAGAATGTGATCGTAATAGGATTATTTGCCATTGCGGTTCTACTTCCTGTATTTCTTTAGTGCTATTGTGCACGAGGCCCACCACTGGAGACACGGGCGCTGCAGTCGACATGCTATGACATTACGATCACGTGATGCCACCTTGCTTCATAGAACCTTGCTCTAAAGACTGTAATTCGTCTCCCGCGTTACTCATCAATTCAATGTCATCAGCGAATCGCAGGTTACTGAGATACTCTCCATTAACTCTTATCCCTAACTCTTCCCAATCTAGGGCCCTGAAAACCTCCTGTAAACACGCGGTGAATAGCATTGGAGAGATCGTGTCTCCCTGCCGTACGCCCTTCTTTATTGGGATTCTGTCGCTTTCTTTATGGAGGACTATAGTGGCTGTGGATCCACAGTAGATTTCTTCCATTATGTTTATATAGGCTTCGTCGATGCCCTGATTCCACAGTGCCTGCATGACTGCTGATGTCTCCACCGAATCAAATGCCTTCTCGTAATCTATGAAGGCTATGTATAGGGGTTGGTTTTATTCCGCGCATATCTCTATCACCTGATTGATAGTATGAACATGGTCTGTTGTTGAGAAGCCTGTACGAAATCCTGCCTGGTCCTTTGGTTGATTCAACTCTAATGTCGTATTAATTCTGTTAGCAATTACTTTTGTAAATAGCTTGTAGATAACGGACAGTAAGCTGATGGGCTTGTAATTTTTCAGGTCCTTGACGTCCCCTTTCTTATGGATCAAGATGATGTTGGCATTCTTCCAAGAATCTGGTTATGATTACTGAACTTATGATTACTGAACTGGATACGGAAAGTAGAAGAGTAGGTCTGAAAATTAATATGCATAAAACTAAAGTAATGTGGAACAATCTTGGCAGAGAACAGCGCTTTGCGATAGGTGGCGAGACAGTGGAAGTTGTAAAGGAGTACGTCTACTTAGGACAGGTTGTAACCGCGGAGCCGAACCATGAGAGTGAAATAACTAGAAGAATAAGGATGGGATGGGGCTCATTCGGCAAGCATTATCAAATCATGATTGGTAGTCTACCACTATCCCTCAAGAGGAAGGTATATAACAGCTGCATCTTACCGGTACTTACCTACGAAGCAGAAGTCTGGAGACTTACAAAGAGGGTTCAACTTAAACTGAGGACGACGCAGCGAGCGATGGAAAGGAAAATGATAGGTGTAACCTCAAGAGACAGGAAGAGAGCAGAGTGGGTCAGGGAACAAACGGGGGTTAAGGATATCATAGTTGAAATCAAGAAGAAGAAATGGATATGGGCTGGGCACGTAGCACGTCGGCAGGATAACCGCTGGTCATTAAGGGTAACTGACTGGATTCTAAGAGACGGAAACGCGTGAGGGGGGAGACAGAAAATTAGGTGGGTAGATGAGATTAAGAAGTTTGCAGTTACAACGTGGCTGCAGAAAGCACAGGACCGGGTTGATTGGCGAAACATGGGAGAGGCCTTTGCCCTGCAGTGGGCGTAGACAGGCTGATGATGATGATGATGATGATGATGATGATGATGATGCTCTAAAGACGGAAAGCCGGCGGCCTGAGCGCGTTTTTTTCTTTGAGTATCCCGCTTTAATTCAGCCCCGTTTCAGAACCATTTCATATGTGCTGGCATCTAGAACCCACAAGAGCTTGGAAAGCGTGACCAATGTTTTCGGTGGGGCTGTGTGCCACAACTATTGCACCGCGCATGCACAAGACCAGGGTACGTGTAGTTTCACACTTAAGGTTTTACTTCACACTTACGGCTTTACTTCAAGGAGAACGAACATCACGATGCATGGCTGATAAAGCTAGCTTAGAAGGGGCAAGGAGCCGAAGTCCCGCGCACGTGTTTGCAGCAAGCACTTGGTCGGCGGACTAGGAATCCAAATGTTAATTTGGTGACAGTGAGCTCAGACGTGACACCTCCCTTTCCACGTGAAGACGCCCACACCTCGAAGTCTTCTCAAAAGTTACTTCGGGGACGACATTCCTCATAGTCAACCCCATCCTACGCACGCTGGTCGGAGAAAATGTTGTGGGCAAAGACCGATACACAGAGAAAAAGGAAGAGGGGTGACGCAATTTGATGGAAGAAAGCAGTCTGTGAACGAGTTTCTGATTTGAAAAAGATAAGAAAGAAACCTTGCAGGAAAGCCCGCACTCAGCTTTTTCATTTCGTCATTTCATCCCGACGTCTGCCCATGAAAGCTCGCCGTAAGCTTGGAGACTGACATGTCTGGTGAGTTGGTACAGCTTCTCGATCGCAACCCTTCAGCAACAAGACCGTGGGCAGCGTTTTCCCTTTCCGATTTTCGCTATACGGTTATATACTTGTAGAAGTACCGAGGTGGTTTGGGCCGAACCAGAAGAAAACGAACATTTCAAGCGATAATTTCAGTGGTGAAGCTAGAAGGAGGTTTGGCATGTTGAACCTCCCACCGCCCCGATATTATTACATTCTGTATATGTGTATATATGCGCATACATACAAACACATGTCAGATCACATAAAAGGGAAGTCAGAACCCCAGAACAAAAGCTTTGTCTACGACCCTGGATACTGTACGTTCATGTTTAAAGCCGTGCTTATGCGTAAATAGGCTTACACCGACCTATTTATCTTATTGCTCTTCATGGGCTTGGATATGAGAAAGGAAACATCGAGAGAACGAGAGGCATTCAGAAGTCGTGGCGCGGAGACGTGCTCTTGCAAATGCTACAGAATATAGCGCAAGGCTTCACCACCGCGAGATCAATTTCAAGACAGATAATAGACTGAACCAAACGAAAAAGGCACTGCTGCTTACGCAGACAAAGCGCGGACAAATTGAATGTCGGAAGTCAGAGGCTCCCAGCTAGAAGATTGTGTTTCGTTCGTTGAAGGAAATAAGCACCATTTAACTAGTCAAATGTCTGTAGCCTTACGGGTTGTACCAGGGGAGAAGGTGAGAAAGGGTGCGTTGGTACAGTCTGGAGGCATGCCCCCACTGGTTTTGAACCTGCAGGGGCGACCAGTGGCCTAGCCAGAAATTTTTTTTCGGGGGGAGGGGGGGGGGGGGGGTTCAACCATACTTTATGTATGTTCGTGCGTGCGTTTGTATGTGTGCGTGTATATATACGCAAGAAAAATTGAAAAATTTCGGGGGGGGAGGGGGTTTGATCGCCCCCCAACCCCCCCCCCCCTTGGCTACGCCACTGGGGGCAACCTTTCCACGGGGCGCGGGGCGCTAGCGCCCCGTTTATGTCCTCAGGAAGTCCACGAGGGCACGTTGGGCGGACTCGGCTCGGCGCCCCCTCCCAAGTGGCGCCCGGGGCACTTGTACCCCCTTGCCCCCCCCTAGTTACGCCACTGCGTACACCGAGTTTTCGAATCTCCCTAACGAGCTTCTGCTCGCGCCGGGGAAAGCCCACATACTTACACCAAACATTGGCGTCAACGACGCTTTGGTAAACGGAGCAGTGGGAACTCTACGAACGGGAATCGCTGGGTGCCCGTGCTACGCACTTCCTCACGTTTCACAGTACTGGAGCTGCCACACGTTTTTTTATTCCTGTTTTGACATAGAAGGCACCCTCAAAGATAGGAAATGCCTGGAGAACGTCCTAGGAGAACATAACGCCATAATGTCTACTCATAACAGTCGACAGAAGCAATGCAAATATTACTCACAGATTGTATTATAAAACCCGATGGCGTAGATTTTCACACGCAACCGTTGATGTTTATTTAGCAGGCCATGATTGCTCTTTTAAATTCAGGGTTATACACTACAGCCCATATGCGCAAAAAGTTGGGATACGTCAATGATATTTCGTCTTGTTTTATTCGCTATAGCAATTTGCCGAGACCTTTTTCGCACAAACCACTCCGGCGCACAAACAGCTTTATGTATACGGTCTCTACTTTTGTTCTTGGGTTGTCAGGGTCCCTGTCGAAGGTGGAGGAAATTAAATCGGTACAAAATGCACCACCGCGCCAGCATGACCACGCTTCTGCCTATAACACACTGGATGTCTGGTCGCGTCAGTTTATACCAGTACTTTTCTGCAAGATTTATTCCTGTTAGATTTTTAAAAGTTACGTGTTGCTTTAGCTCACCATTGTTATTTTTGCTTAGATAGATCACCCATTCAAGCGCTTTGGTGCGCATCAAGTTGGTAACCTTCATCGATGTGTGACTTTGCCACATCGCACAGTTGCAAATGGCAAAGCTAGCTCTACAGGAGAAAAAAGAAAGTGAAGGTCAGTCAATATAGAGAACGCACAAGAGGCTAACAGGTCATATTATCCATCTAAAGCTATAACACAGTAACATAGATTGATATAAATGATAATATTAAAATATGAAGCAATTTTTAATTAGCAACCATATGAACTGTACTTCTGACTTATGCACGGAGCAGCGCCGTTGCATGTCATCAGCACCGCGCAGTGGTGTGGAAGATTGCGAGTGCTTGTGGGTGAAGCATATCAGAGCGATAATAGGTAGTGACATATAGATTGAAGTCGAGAAGGGGGGAATCAAATTTAAAGGAAAGTTGGAAAGCAACGCGAGACTAACATGTGCACCCACGTCACACACTCATCGGGCTGCAGTTTATTGTGTGGCACATGTTCCACACATTGGCACTACTACACAAATGTAATCGGGCGTATGAATTCAACATCTTTACAAATAAAAAAAAAGAAACGTACTTTGTAGCTCCATCATGTTTGTATATGCCACCAGCGAGAAATGTGTCTTGTGTTGCATGGGCATGGTAAGCCAAGTGAATGGTGACTTGATTAAGATGAAATGAGGGTCCACTCTTGTTGGTGCAACCACTCAAGCCACCATGACACCACACCCTACCCAAGGCCTTAATAAGATGGTTCTAAGGCAACGAGGTAAACTACGTCCACGAACACATTGGGGAAATGATGTCGCATCTGAAATTCGCTGATCAGCTTGTTCTCCGAGTTGGTCACAGGGTATTAAAGGGGCCCTGCAACACTTTTTGAGCATGCTCAGAAAACGCTGCCGATCGGTAGTCCAGGCTCTCGAGAACACGCGAGCCAAATATTATAGCGCAGCACGTGGCGTGGAATTCACAATAAATTCTCAAAGTCAGCCAGAAATTGCTTTCTCTTCTCTCGACAAATGACGTTGCGTACCCAAAAATCACTCGTCACCGACGAGAGATTCTTTTGTATCAGCCATTGGCTGACTTGAGCATGGCGCGCTCGGTAGTTACAGAGGCCGCCGCGGGAGGCCGCGACTTGTCCACGCGTGCGCGCGCGATCGCAATGAAAATTGTCGTAGTCGAACAAAAAAAGAAAGAGAAAACGCGCTCAAGATCACGAGGCGCGCGTGACGTATTTTCTTTCCCCGTGCCATCCCTCCCTGCTTAGCTTCCAGTGCTTTCGACGGGACGAGAGAAGAGAGAATGCAATTACAGCGTGCGAGAAATCTTTGTAACTCCACTCGTACTGGACGGATTCCAAAAATTTTTGCGGCAATGAATTCGTGAGGCAATAAGCTCTTTTAGTGAATCCATTCCATGGCTACTTTGAAAAGTGTTGCAGGGCCCCTTTAACACAAACACGACTGGTGTTCTAGTTTGACAAATTTTATTGATTGTTTTTATTTCTTTTTTCCAGAGCTGCGCGCTTCTGCCTTTCAACATTTAATGCGAATCGATACTGTAGACCTATTTGTTCTAGCGAAGACGTAACACGTTGACCTTCTTGATGTAGGTCTCTTGCCGAGTTTGTTTCTAAACTTCAAGGAAGGGACTCCGTTATTAGCAGGCTACTAGTGCCACACGTTGTGATAGTTATTAACTTTTGGGGGGACACAGCCCATACATACCATGCACGTAACAAAGAAAGGACTTTGCACCACTCGTCAAGTGTTTTCGTAATGGGAAAAAGAAATGATATATTTTTATACACCTTAATATTATCCAGAGTTGTTTTGCATCCATTTCTTTACAGTTATTTTACTGCTGATACAGTAATTTGCACACGTGTTGATCCATTGAGTGATTAGTTTTGTGTCTGCGTTGATTTGAACACAAATTATTGTTGTCAATTCACCATGCTAGCGTTCCTTAATGTTTGTGCGGGCATATTTTCATCGTGCTCACGGCACCATGTAGCACCCATAAAATTATAAGTTTAAAGGTTGCATGCAGGTTCAGTGCTTGTTTTGTCAAGTGCTTCACCATTTGTCGCCTTTGACTTCATTCACGCCATATTTTAAGGAATGGGAGCCCAAGCGACTTGTGAACCTTCAGTTATTTTTCTATTGTTTAGTAAAAACTTCGCTCATGAAGCTAGCTGCGCAGTTACTGCGCATGTGCGGTTCAATGAGTGGTTCAGAGAGGTTGCATTTGTATCCAGCTATGACAGTGGGTATACAATCGTAGCAATGCCTTCAGACTTCTTTCCCTGTTGCTCTAATTTCAGCCTTCTCAATTTAGTAGAAGCTGTGACCAGCGACACACGAATGAGCACTCTAATATGCACGCACGTTCATATACTGTAACCTACACTTTCAGAGTCGCAGTTATACTTCCCGCGGTTCCGCTCACCAACACAGAAATTGTACGCAGCGCCATCTGTGAAAATATAAACGAGAGCAGTGAGAGCTAGCCGTCACGGGACAATGGTACAGTGGCTCCATCTTTTAAAGGAAGCATGAACGACCTCTCCGGCGTGGGTCGTCTGCCAAAAGCCGGCCGGTCTGGCCGTTTTACCCGGCGACCTTTGCGGGCGGCTGCTCGTACTTCGCTGGGGTGTGACCTGGATTCGCCGCAGCCGCCGGGGCCGGAACCGGGCCAGGCCCAGCGTTGACTTGCGCCGGCGGTCCGACGGGGCAAGGAAAAGAAATCAAAACAAGAAAGGCTCGGTGTGGGGGAGGAGAACGCGGGGCGAAGCGAGTGTCCCGCAGGCTGCGTGCTCGATTTAGAAAGCAGGTGCCCCGTCGCGGAGACAAGACGGCGCAAAAACTTCTCTGAAGAAACAGCGGCAGCCGCACACGCGACTTGGCATTGGCCGATATTTCCTGCGGGTACAGGCAGCTACAGTTTGGGGGGCTTTCCTTTCTCACCCCACGCAATCACCCCTTCATTCTGCCTCATACAGTTTTGGGGGTGGCCTGGTTTCCTCAGGAGAGGAAATAACGAGAGCTTCCCCGCTGCTCCGGTCGCTTTCCCTTTTTTATACATGTACACTTTAATTTTCTATTTTGCGGTCGCTGACTACACACCGTTTTGTCACTGCAGTTGCGCACTTTTCAGTTAGCCTGTGAAAGGAGGAGAGCAAAATACGGAAGTAAGCCGGCAGCAGTTTCGAAGATGAAGATGCTGACACTTCGTCGCCTGCGCGGGCGGCGGCTTCTTGTCGCTCCGTGTATCCCGGCCGCGACACCAAGCGAGAGGTCGCGTCTCCTGCCTGGCGAAGTGCCAACGTTAACTCAGGTCTACGGGCCGCCAAAGGTCGGCCTTTATGCAATGGTTGCCTGTGCTCTAGGACGGGCGTGCATGAGGATTTCTGAGTTTCGCAGAGGGACGTAGCACCACGCATCTTACCACCAGTTCGTCGAACACAATACGAAAGGGGGGAATAGCCTTATGTGATCCTGCTATCACGTCACGTACCTGGATGATGTCAAGTGGCGAAATTAAGAAATGCAGGAATATTAACGCTGCTGAGCTCCGTAAACGTGTTTTTAGAACAATAATACAACGGTGATTTTTTAAAAAAATAAAAGTACCATCGCTACAGTTGTCTTTTGTATATCTTGCCGCTATGCAATGTTTCAACGAACATCTGAATTTTCTTGATTCACTCTTTCGGCTGAACGTGCCCCCCCCCCCCCCCCCTTCATTACCCGCCACCGCTTTCAAAGTGCCAACACCGTCGTCATTCTTGTAAATTAGCGAGCGATAGATTCAAATCATTTTCAATGCCCCAAAGATTGTGCTTTCACACGACTTCATCCACGTGTAGTGGCTCACTTGCCTCGATTTTGGGCAATTTCTCATTTGGCTGGGGCTAGGTGTGGCATTTACGAATGCATACTCTCATCTAACAGGAATGGCCAACAGTGCGGCATGCAACTTATGCGGCTGTGAGGAGGCGATTGAGCACATTCCACGCCACTCCCCATGCTACAAGACTCAACGGCGTGTTCTAGGAGCCAAACTCGATCGCCTTGATGCAAGACCGCTACCAGAAAAGAAGATCCTGGGACCTTGGCCCGCTCTTTCGTGCGTGTAAAATTTGTTCGAAGGCCACGAAAGCACTGCTGAGCTACCCGAAGGCGACCGAACTTCACGAGCGTATAGGAACTACCAGCGCGAGTTCGTGTTACGTGTGTTCTCACTAACTGTAAATTTCTTTTTTGCTTTCTATTGTTCTTTCTTTCTATCTTATCTATTATTTCCCCTTTCCCCCCCACGTGTAGAGTAGCCAACCGAGAGAAACTTGGTTAACCTCCCCGCCTTTATCCTTCGTTGCTCTGTCTCTCTGCCTCATTTGGCTACCAATTACACGACGATTGCTACAGCGCGAAATGAGGACTACTAGGAGGCACACGGGGTCGAGTACTGCTAACGTACTAGTCCTGAGTTCGTGCTATAGCAATCATCATGACATACCAACTAGCTCAAGCCGCCACCCTTCGAACCAATTAGACCTTTAAGATCGGGGAAGCTCGCGCTAGTGGAACCTAATCAAGTGCAATGCTCCCTCTCACACATTCAGTGCAATAATGTAGCATTGTGTCATATTGTGACATACACGGCAAATATGTGGAATACAGTTGAAACCCGATTTAATGAAGCGATGACACTGCTCAAATTATTTCGTTAAATATGGAAGTTTGTGCAGTCGACGAAGGGGCTTTTCGGTCCTTCGAAATACTACATTAGGACGTAGTCGTACGCTAAAGCTACTGCGGCATTTTATTAGGCGCTAACTCACTCCTGCGCATGCGAAACGTCCACTCGGACGACCCGGACATAGGTGACTCCATGTCCGGGCCATGCAGGTAGATTGACAGTCATGAAAAGCTGTGACAAGCTGCCGATATGCAAATATGGGGAAAACGAAAGCAGGGATTGTGCCAGCAGGCCGAGCGAGAAAGTTGCGAGGAGACGATCAGGGCCATCTCTCGCACAGACGATGAAATAACGAAAGCAACCACTTTTGTGTTCCTGTGGAAGTGTTTACATGGAGAAATAAGCCACCTTAGAGGCGTATGCGCCGAAGGATATACAGTCGAATCTCGATAATTCGAGCTCGAAGGGCCCGAAAATTTGTTCGAACAAAGAAGTGCGAATTAAATAAAGCTCATTGAATTAAATGACTTTGCCGGTATACCGTAGCGTCAGTTAGAATAAACCGGAAGTTCGAACTAATGAGGTTCGACTGTATCACCACACGCGTGTTTTTTTTTTTTTTTTTTTTTTTTTTTTTTTTTTTTTTTTTTTTTTTTGGCTGAGGTGAGTTTGATTCATTCAAGGAAATCTCCTCACAGCACCACGCTGCTGTAATCATGGGGCACGCACCACCGCGACTTTTGAAAACGTACTTTGAAGACGCAGTTTCCTTTCCACTCGGAGAGTAGGCAGATTAATGAGGAAATGTATGACTCTGACAGTGTACAAGATACTTATACAAATGTGTCCGCAAATTCTAGAAGGATACTCACAGGGTCCCTTGTGTATTCACCTAAGACGACTCGAAGGCGAAAGCCATCTTCTTTTTCTTCCCGGTCGATGTATTGATCTGCAAGACCCCTGCAAAAGCTTTCTGCACCTCGCCTGGGTTTTGCACGGCCTCCGTGATCGACCACCCCGCCTTTGACCAAGGACGATGTCATGTCGTGACGTCATCATGGGACGCCGCGTAATGTTACGTCACAGTGACGTCATAATATCGGGGTGACGTCACAAATATTCGCGGTCTGCGACGTCATCACGAGACGATGATTTCTTGCATTACGGCAGTAATCAAAGAAATACAGTAGATTAAGTTTTTATTAGTGGAGATAGGTGGTCTGCTCGGAAAGGAGAATTGGAGCCCTTCCTGCGAAGAGCTCATCATCCGCTTCGAGATTTCCAAATAGCGGACACTAGTAATGTTAGCAGAGTGATGAAACCTGACAAATTTCGTCGGCGAAACCGAAACGCGGAGCAGCGCTATTGCCATACTCTTTGCAGATGTCCACAGTGAGCGAAAGTGGTTACGCCAACTATCAATAATATTAATATTTGGGTTTTGCGTCCCGAAAATCACGATATCATTATGAGAGACGCCGTAGTGGAGGGCTCCGGAAATTTCGACCATCTGGTGTTCATTAACATGCGCTAACATCGCACAGCACACGGGCCTCTAGCATTTCGCCTCCATCGAAATGCGACCGCCGCGGCCAGGATTGAACCCGCGACCTTCGGGTCAGCAGCCGAGCACCATAACCACTGCTCCACCGCAGACGCCAACCGTCGATCACGCATGGCGCATATATGTTAAAGAATGCAGAACTAACACCACTGCAATCGTGGTCGGGAACAGTGACATCATTCTGGTCGTCTGCTAGTTGCGCTCATTTGCGTTTCGGTTTTGCCAATGAATATCGTCGAATTTCATTACTCCTAAATAATTGCCAGAGGCACCTTTTCAAAATATCAAGTCGGCAACAGACTTTTCGCAGGAAGGACTTCAATTCTCTCATTTGACGACCACCTGTCTCCGCTAATTAAAAGTTAATTAGTTTAATTTCTTTATTTACTGTCGTAATTGATATCTCTAGTCATCTTAAGGTATCTGCCGTGACAGAAAACGTAATTATGAAGGCAGCGAGTAAATATTACATTTCCCTTAAGTCTTAGGATTTTCAGGCACATTTCTTGAAACACCCTGTATGTAGTAATGCAATGTTGTGGTAAATTCATTGCGAGGTATTATAAGCTGCTAGTCTGTATCTCATTGAGGAAGACTACCGATCGGCAGCCTTTTCTGACAATATCCAAAATGTGGGGCGGGTTCTTTTTAGGAAATATCGCCCCAAGCTCGAACAGGGTTGAAACCCAATAGTGGCTGCGAGAAAGAGAACACCGTATAGTAAGTTATTAGTAATTCAAGCAAATATCTTGAAGCTTACAAAAACATCAACCTGATTCCATTTTGTATAGCTTGCACGGTTTCATTCGTAGAAGGGGGCTTCATACATAATTCTGCACACCCACTTTTCGCACTCTTCTAGGGCATCCTGTCTACATACACAGACGGGCGGCGCATTCTCGCGCGCATTCTTTGTGGCCCATATATATAATGCAAGGACAAGGACGCGACAACGTCCCAGATTTTATTCGACGCTCTTTTTGTCGCGTACGCCGTGGTCGCATTTCCATCGCATGCTCATCCGCTTCGAGATACACTGTCCACCGCTGTTTCGCAGAGAAGAAGGGAGATGTGTGACAGAAAACACATTGCCACGTCTCCTTCCTGGCAACGAATGCACGGCAGCGTATACGTGACGTGGAGTCAGACTGGCAGTCTCCAGTTCCCCGAGCATACACAAAGTGCCCCCCCCCCCCTCCACTCCCCCCTTACGCCCACACGCACCGCGCGTGTGCATGCTTTGCCCTATACGAATCATGGCGACGCGTTTGCCTCTCCGTAGCAGCAGAGAGAGTGTTTGTGGGCGCCACAGAGTGGTGTTGCGTGGGGAAGTATGTCTCGGCGAAGCAGCTGTCACTATAGTCGCGAAATGCGCGGCTTCACACGAGCGCCCGTGCGAACCGAACCCCTCGCTTCCGAAAAGCGGCGGAAGCTTAGCAGGCTTTTCGAATGGCGACGACGGAGACTGCAGCAGCAGCGATGCCTCGTGTCGATGACAACAGGTTTGTGAGATTGGGTTTCGTGCCTATTTAAAGCGCGAAGCGCATCATGTGTGTTCGTGCTGCTCGCTTGATCTATCTATCTATCTATCTATCTATCTATCTATCTATCTATCTATCTATCTATCTATCTATCTATCTATCTATCTATCTATCTATCTATCTATCTATCTATCTATCTATCTATCTATCTATCTATCTATCTATCTATCTATCTATCTATCTATCTATCTATCTATCTATCTATCTATCTATCTATCTATCTATCTATCTATCTATCTATCTATCTATCTATCTATCTATCTATCTATCTATCTATCTATCTATCTCCACTTTGCCGAGCAGAGTTTTCGTTTAACGCTGGCACCTGCTGTACTCGGAAGTGAGGCTTGCTCAATTCCTATGGCGCATACCCACCTGTGGTTTTCTGCGGGCGCCAAAGCTTTTACGGCCGGATTAAACAGCTCCGCTATTAGGAATCACGAATCGAACGCAGGCATTCTGCATGGCAGTCAAGTATTCTACCAGAGAGCCACGCCAGTGCTTCAAACTGCTTGGGAAAGAATTGAAGCAGCTACGCACTAGAGGTGCGAAGAATGAGGAAACAGCGGAACTGGTCCGACTTTCTCTCCTCCTTACTCTCCCTTCCATTTCCCACCCCTTGCTATGCTGTACTATACATGGCTATGCTATGCTTCACCCTTTACCGTCCTCCTCCTCCTCATCCTCGCCCTCACATCACTCCTTACCATCACTTCCCTTTCTTACCCCTTGCTATACTGTACTATAGATGGCTGTCATACTTCCCTTCCTCCCCTCACTCACTTCCCTTTCCCTCTTCCTTGCTATGCTATATTATACGTGGCTATGCTATGCTTTCTTTCTCCCTGTCTTCCCGCTTATATCGCTTTCTCTCCCATATTTCACTTTCTCTCTGTTTATCTCTATATATTTCTCTTATTTTATCTTTCCATCTTTTTCTCACTCTCGCCCGTAGCAACGCAATCATATTGTTCCCATAAATGCTTATTCTGCTAGCGTGCCTGGATAGCCGAGTGGTTTCATGCAGGGTTGCCGTTGGTGGCTACTTTGCACCACATTGGCTACTTTAGGAGCCCGACTGGCAGCTCAAATTTCCGGTTGGCGCCTTGGCTACTTTTTGCTTTTTGGCTACTTTGAACTTCGGTTTTGGTGCCTTTAGTCGCCAATTTTTTTTTATTATTATCTGGTAAAAAAACAAGCAAGCCTAAATTCTACCCATTGTTTTCAAGCTTTTCTGTTGTCACCCGACGCGCGCGCACGTCTTCGCCCCAGCAGCAGTATGGTGCACATTAAGGCACTCCAACGCAACGCACGGCGTGCCTGCAAAGACAGAGTGACGAAGTTGCGCCCATGTTGGCAAACGCGCGGCTAGCGCGCTGCTCACGCTGCCCGCTATATATTTTTACGTCAGTTTCTAATGCTAATTGCGAAGCTCGTGTTCACGTGCAAACTTGACAAACAACAAAGATTCTCACGAAACTGCAATCGCACTGCTAGCATAACAGCCATAATATCCAGCCTTTCCCCTCCGTCTATGAAAACGCAGTGAAATTCTTGCCGCTCGAACTTATTTCATAAAATATACCACGACTCATTTATTTGATCACTGCACCCCTCTCCCATCGTGTCGGTTATCGCTATAAGGTAGGTATTTTGTGAAGCCAAAACATTTTCCGAAGTTTTTCTATCGCGCGCACCAATTGATAGGAATCAACTTTCTTGAAGATCAAGTGGTGGTAATGATAATTTTCGAGAGGCAGTAACTACCATTGCGCAAGTACTTGTGTTTTGGAGGTTTGTTCATTGTCCTTTTTTCAGGGGCGAAGCTCCTTGGGGTGTGTGTCTGTCCCTCCTCTGTAGTTGTCGTAGTAGTAGTAGGTAGGTAGGTAGGTAGCCACGTGTAGTGGAATGTACCCACTCCACGTGATAAAGATGACGATGACGCAGTATAGTGGAATGTACCCACTACACGTGATAACGATGAAGTATAAGCGCGTTCCAGTATAGTGGATTGTACCCACTACACGTGATAACGATGACGATGACACTGATGACCATGAAGTATAAGCGCGTTCCAGACCACACACTCTCTTTCTGCCATGGATGAAAACGATCGAGCTTCGCCCACTCATCATCATTCACTTCGTGGATATGGCGTGATTTTTTTTTACTCACTGTATTTTGTTACTTTCTAGTTTCCATTTTAACGATATTATTTATTGTATAATTATAAAAACTAGTCATAATACCTCTTTTGTTATATTTGGCTACAAATTTGGCGGTAGAGTGTAAATGCATGGTTACTTTGGCTACATTTAGGTTGAATTCTGGCTCCTTTTCAAATCTACCCAACGGCAACCATGGTTACATGGCTTGTTCGCGCTGCAAGGAACTGCACGAAGTGACCGCCGAAGAAGACACACACAGGGTGGTTGCGCCGCTCGCCTTTGAACCCTGGGTGCCCAGGTTCGATTTCCACCTCGCCAAGAAATCTTGTTTTATTTGTTTTTGTTCCCCTCTCCACTTCTATTCTCCTCTCCCCTCCTTTTGTTCCTCCAACGCGTTGCTAGGCGGCGCACTCGTCGAAGTCAGGCGCAGCTGTACCATGTCGTTGCTAGGCAACGCGAGTTTTTGCCAACGCGGGGAATCTCGAGCTCGACAGCTCCTTGGTTTAGAAGACCCTGTCTTGTAAGGACAATGCCTACTGTGGTTGCGGCGTTTGCTGTCAGCTTTCATAAAAATTTAACAAACATTACGTGTGCATACATATATGACTCAGCAAGCTATAGTCAAGCGTTGCTCGAATATGCCGACGACCGCCACTTATGATATGCACGTCATCGCACCATCGCTAGCAATTCGTTACGGTAAAACTGACGTCTCTGCTCTAACGTGAGTGCCGGCGCTGCGTCGGACCATGAGGTACCCTTTGGGCGCCCGTATAGTCGACGTGCCAGCCAAGCCCACGGTATCCGCAACGCTACTCAATCTACACAAAGACGTCAATCCACCTCCTAATTCTCAGTTCAAAGCGGGAATTCTCAGTGACTGCTTTCACATCAAATCGATTCCCACAATGCATGGGATCTGCCGGATTTCTCATTTGGATATTCTTCGTGGTACTGCGGTCGCTTGCCTACCTGTTAATTTTTTACCGCTTGTACAGATGTGGGATGACTGAATTTAGATATGCGATTTATGGGTAAGGAGGTGGCAGAAAAGGGAAGCATGAAGAAGCAGGTCTACATGAACGTATTTGAGGTTTTCGTTGAGCCTGCTGGTACTTGAACCGTGCAGGTTTGCATCAGAGCCTTGTAGCTAACGTTGATATCCTTGTTGTATTGTTTTTTACGTACTTATTTTGTTCTGAAATCCCTACTATATATTCTTTACTTGTCAAACTTACACCAACCTGACAAAAAGTGTGGCGTGAAAAAATGTACACATATGCAGATACGCGTTGAATCATGGCTGTTAACAAGAAATTTATTTCCGCAATTCTCCGGCAACTTTAAAGGGGCTCATGCTCGGGCGATCAGCAGTGCCATCAAGTTTTTACGCGCTGAAAAGAAAAAAAAGTATGTAATGACAGTACTACAGTTATGCGTCTTTACATGCCAACCTATTTCATGAGGCACTCCAGTTTTCGCCACCCGGAGTTCTCCAGCGTGTAACAAACATTTTTGAACTTCGCCTTCGTTGTAATGCAGCCGCTGCGGCAGGAAATCGAACCGGCGACCTCGTAGTTAGAGGCTGCTAACTAACCAATGGCCTCTGAGTCTTCGTGGCGGGTCTAGCTTAACTACGTTGCCTGCCGATAAAATGTGTCTTCGTTCCTCTCTTCTTTCAGATCTCAATGTCTCGAGGTTCCGCATAAGGGCCCCGCTATTGTAATTTGATTTTCGGCGCGTGTGACTTATAAAACGAAATTTCTCATTTCGAAATTACTAAATGCTCTTGCATGCTCGTAACCTTTTTATTCCGCCGTCATGTTAATTGAATGCCTGTCTTATGGAGACGGAAATTGCAGCTCACTCCCGAATCTACTAAGAGACATGAGCTCTGGCTTGCACATTTAACGTAGTGTGAACTGAAGGACTCAGTGTAACAAGAGAAGGCAAAGAGAAGGCATTTGAAGAGCTTATCACGTTCTCGCACTCGCAGTGAGCATAAATGAGTAATGGCGACTTGTCGTGAGACTGAATGAGTAATATGAACAAAGACAACGATTATCTTCTCTGCAGTTGCCGAATAATTTTTAGTAACCTTGAATTCGGCTCCTATCACTGCGAAGTTGGCTAGTGCAGCTCACGCATCGTGTACCTAAAGTAACAGAAGCGCACATGGCTCATGCCCGCTCACACTTTGCATGCAGATTGTTTCACCGATGAGAACGATAAATGAGATTGTCAAGGCAGGGAAGCTAACCGGAAAATTGACTTCTGTTGTGCTGCCCTACACTGGAGTAAGGATGAAATTAAGAATGGACAGAATAGCGGAGAAAGAACGAAAGCGCGATATCAATGATGGATTCCTTTTAATATCTTCAAGCTCTGTCTGCACACCCATGGGTAAAAGTTACAAACACCCTTCTTTGGCTTGAAACTACGCCTAATAAAACTAATTTTTACTCCAACTAAAAAAAAAAAAAGGCGAAGCTTGCACTAAGTCGCGCAAGGCTTGAAACAGCGACACTGGGACAATTCCGAAGACTAATCTGGTTGCTTCTAGGTTGTTGCTAGGTTTTAGCTAGGTGATGCTAGGTTGTCTTTACGTTGTTTCTCAGTGCAGAGAGGTTCGACTTAAACCACAGACAGCCACAGACACGACATGGTTGTCCAAACTCCAGACACAGAAACTCGCGCTGAAACCAACCGTTCGCACCTCTCATATATCTACGGGTACGTCGTTGTTGGCGTAGGCCTTCCATCGCTTCAGGGTCTTCTCGCAGCCGCCGTTGCCTTTCCCATTCCCTAGCATTCTCTCGTTGCATGTACTCGGGGCCTTCGGCTCGCCGCCGTCGCTTCGCAGCCATTTGTTGGGCCATTTGTTGCCTTCTTCATTTTTAGTGCACCAGCGGTGAGTAGTGGAATTCACCCAATTTCGATGGCGCATACCCGTTTATGATGACTATAGTTTTCTGGTAGGCCGCGCAGTGGCATATACCCCCTGTTAGATGATGACAGCTTTCTGCGATCGACTCACAAGGAACGATTTTCTAAACAGCTTCACTGTTATAAAAAGGCTGTCATTTGTTTCTTTATTACGATGTTCAAGCACATCACTACGCAGTAAATAAAGAAAAACGACAACAACTGCGATGCGCAATCGTAGGTGAAAGCCTGGCGGAAGGAAGTTTCGTTACAGTGGCACGTGCGTACAGATTACAGAGTCTTTAGCTGAGTGTTTGCAGAGACCTTTTTGTCTAAAGCCCTTCAGAGCCCCAGATAAGCGCTCTCTAAATTAGGAGAATTAACTGGGTTTTGCGCGAGATGCATTAGGACAGCGGTGTTGGCAACGTTGGCTCGACTGCTAAATTAGAGGCCCAACGGGAAACGTTGCTTCAGGTTCCACTCAAAAGCCCGGAGCTTCGTTGTAATGACGTGTGGTCCCTTATCCGGGCTTTGTACTCATCACAACCCGCATTTGGTCTGTGGGTTAACGAATGAGCAGCCAGTGGCTTAAAGGCTAATGAGCTACATAATAACCTTAAGCGCTCCTGCTCATCACGAAGTCTGTGTACGCTTTCGTGAGATCACCGCCTCCAGGATTCGGTTTCCGTGCTCGTCGCTTTCCGTACCGCATCATACTCAGCCAAGAGAACTGTCCTCACCAGGCACATTGTATTGCAGCAGCGAGCGCTACCCGCATCTATCTTTGGTAAAGGTCGCGAATACTTCATGGGAAAAGTCATGCCGCGATCGATTTGTTAAAGATTGAGAGTTAAAGCTTCGGTAAGGATCAAACTACAGCATAATTGGGTCAAGTTTAAATTAAAGGACAGATAATTAAGTTCGCTAGATAAATTCTGTTTCATGAACGAAGGCCACAGGGACTGCAAGCAACCTTTCAGAGGGTACTGTCACTAACCGGACGGATCCGGACTACGTAGCTGGTGACGGGGACCGTAGTAGATGCATTGAAAATGCGTAGGCGGCGTGCCTGTATAGGCGATATGTATATATATTAACAGGTGGCGGGATGTTGCTCTAATGGCTTCGTGGTAAGTGGGGACAGCGGGAAGCGAGTGGATAACTGCTTAAAGGCGCGGTAGACCACGCGGGCTTTGATATCGAAGTACATAATTGCGCCATGCCTAAAGCACGTCGGAAGCAAGGGCTAATCCAGCTCGCATGAGATGGAGTGGGACCTGCACGACGCGGGACAGTCCTCGGGGTAGTGTGTCCGGGTCCTGTGATGCAAGACGTGCTAGTTCGCGTTGACGTCCGCTAGCATTAATCCACGTTCCTTGTCAGCAGAGTTGCCAGTTCCGCTAACAATAGGAGGATAAGGGCTTCTTTTTTCGCCGAGTCACTTGAACACTTTTCCCGTCGCTTGTCGCGTTTTTTGGGATTATTTGCATTGTCCCAGCAAATATAGTTATTTTAGTTATTATTACGTTCACCAATAGCGCGTTTGTCGATGCCTTTGAGTAGTTGTGTGTTGAAGTCAAAGATAGGTTGGGAGAAACATAAGTTGGGGTCGTAAAGTTAATCATGCACGGGCAAACGTGCGCTCAACCGAATGGAAACTACCCGGGAGACAATGTTAAACAGTAAATACGTGCTTTCGTTCATTGTTGCGGATATTCTCGCTGTATAAAATAAAGTGATTTTTTTCAGCTCCCCTTCGTATTTAAGTGTCATTTATTTATTATAACAAAAAATATTGTGAAGAATGAGAAAATGAATTAAATTTTTTTTCGCTTCTTTTTGGGTTTTTTTTGCGAAAGTCGCACATGCTTTTTTGGGGGGGCTTCTTTTTGCGATGATTACTTGCTTGTTAGCTCGGCGGCATCTGGCAACTCTGCTTGTCAGGGTCATGGCACAGCTTAGAGTCCTGAATGACGTCTCGAAGGGTTCACAAGGTTGACAAGGCGGAAACCTCGGCTGCGTAGTACATGCTGCTTCTCGCCTTGTCGGCGCTCTAACTGCATTGATTTCCCACGGGCTGAAGTATCTCGTTGATGGACACCTGTGTTGAGGGCCCGTTTACAGGTTTTAGGCCTGCGAATATCCGTCGTGGCGGAAGCGGCAGGTGAGGATATACATATATGTGGGCGCGACATATATGCGGAGTCGTAAATGTAACGATTGTTTCATTACATCTTGGCGTCTGTCCTTTCATCTGAATATTACAGAATGGGCAAGATTCCGTCTGCGTTGGTAGCCGCTAAACTGATCTCAGCCGTCGCTCTAGTAGGACGCTCCATGTCGCAGTCCGACATTTGTGCCGTTACCTGAAGCGCGAAAGAATCATGAACAGTCACTGGTGACAATTAAGAACATTATATTCTTGTTCGCTGTCACCAGCCACAAAAGAAATGAAGGCACGCGGGCTACCATGGGACAAAACACAAGGTGGTCCATCGGTTTCGTCCGCTTTCATTGGGCAGCATGGGCGCAAAATATTAAAATAATGGCTCAAAACGTATTAATGGAAGGAGTAAGAGGAGGACCCATCACACTGAGTGTTCGCTTTTATAAGTAAGCATTACATGCGAGTTCACATGCTGTGTTTTAGTGCATCTTTCCTATTAGGCCGTGACCGAGACTATATCCTCGAATAATTTCACGACAGTGGGTCGGTACTTATTTCAGAACGTTCTTAGTCCTGCACATTCCTTCCCTAGTTGGTGCACACTTGCCCTGACACTCACTTTGCCTCTGGTGGTGAAGGGGCTCCAAAATACATGCCCAGACGCAAACACTCTCGGAGTCTGTGGAGAGCAGGTTCCCTCCAAACTGCATATTGCATCACGGACAATAGTTCAAATCGCAGTGTTGGTGGGGTTGGAAGGCTTGTAGGAGAGAGTGCAGCTGACGATGAAAAGGCCACCTAATGGCGAGCATTGACATTCGTCCTTGTTCGTAAAGCGTATCTAAGATTTTCGAAGCGGAACGAGGGACGGAGGCAACCAAGTTGACGCTACTGGTGCTTGTGTATGTCCACTCGATTCTTCCCGTCCCGTCCAACAAGCTTAAAAAATCCTTCATAGGACAGCGTCCACTTATCAAGGACGGCTGTCGTCGTCGGCTTAAAGAAAAGTGTGAATGCCGAGACGTACAGCCGCCCATTTTTTTAACCTGAACGCGCGAGCGTCGACCGCCCGTTCTATAAGAGCCGTATAACTGAGCACAGTGGTTAAATGAACGACAATACCTGTATGTACGCGATTAACAGTCTTTTACAGCTGTCTTCTGCTAGGCTGTTCCGGGAACCGGACAACGGGACGCCGGGAATCGGGGCTTATTGACTCGGCGGTCGGCGCTCGCGCGTTCAGGTTAAAAAAATGGGCGGCTGTACGCAGCATCACTGAGCTTCGGCCTTTTAACTCATGCTGGAACCACCTCTTATGGACATGCCCTGGGCTACAAGCGGCTCGTTGGTGCCACGTGCGGCATGCGGTTACTTCAGCACACAAGGCCACCTGACTTGCAGCGACGGATATACGGTCCGAATCATAGGTCCCTCCTAGACTTCATGGAGCAAACACAGCTGCACGATTTTATGTAATGTGTATTGATGCCATAGGGCAAACGAATGAAAAAAAACCCAGGCTGTAATGAAAACAGCTCCAGGTTTTGGTGACAACGTACAACTATGTGCTATAAATCTTACAGTCAAATAGATGAAGAGGGAGTCGATCGCTGGTTAACGTTTTCTCGTTGAATTTTTCATTAATCGAACATTTTGTGTCACGTATATCTGACTCTCAAAGGCAGAATAATAAAAGAACAAATATCGCTGACCTGCGGTTTTTCACGTGATTGCAAGGGACTACAGGAGATGCTCCCCCCATGATTACTTATGGCCCAAGTATCTGTAGCTGTCTTAGCCATAGAACGACCCTAATGGCCTTATCCATGCAGAATAACCCTAATGGGACGTAGGGGTCTGGTAGTGGCATTCGCACCGGTTCTTCGGCGAACTTGCGTAAACTGGGTAAACTTGGGTAAGGAGACATCGCCGGTGTCACGCGTTCGACGCCAGCGAGCCCACTACCCTTCTTCTATTTCACTGTACTACGTCGCACCCAGAAGAGCAACTGGTGGCGTGAGCAGGCGAACCAACGCTGTCGGAGAAGTAGGAGCAGCGCGCACACGGGCGTTCTTTCCACTGCTGGAGTGACTGGAGAAGACCCTACTCCTTCAGTTAGGTGCCTGGTAGTGGCACTCGCCCATAGGCGTTGGCGTGTCGTGTTGTATTCCTTAGCTTAACTTAGTATTTCGCGCGATGCCGAAGTGGATGTCAGCGGACACGTAGAAACAAGCACGTGGTTGAGATCTGGTCCGTCAGGTGCCGCAACGAGCCCCCCATCCGATGTGTTTCTGATATGTAATTGCTGTGTATTATTGCGATAGCAATTATATGGACACTCTCGGCTGACTTTTGCCGTTGCCATCATGCCAGTGATATATATATGTATTTATATACAAGTAAAAGCCAGAAAGAAAAATAAATCAGAAGGAAAAAACTCTGAAACGCGCCACCGTGATTCGAACCTGCGACCCCTTGCTCCGCAGAGCACAGCGTCAGACAACTAGGCCACGGGCCATCCGTTCTCTGGAACGCTAACGGTGAGCTGTTTATAGTACACACCATTTACCGCTGGTGGTACGCAGAGCTCGGAAGTGCTTCAGCTTGCGCAGTATCAACTGCGAGATTGCCCGAAGGGCGCGCTTTAAAGCAACGCTCGTAGATTTTGCTTCAGTTTGAAAACTGCTCTTGAGACGCGCGCTAAAAAGTGGGCCATTTCTGTACCCACTAGAGATGTGGGACGCCAGGTAAACAAAGCATCGAACGACACCACACGGCAGGAGACGTGGAGGGGATTTTTCAAGAAAAAAAAATATGTAAGAGCGTTTTGTTGCGGCGCGCTGCTCAAACACGAAAAAGTAACAACTGTGACAGTTGCTTGTTCGCGCTCGTTCTGTGTATACCTGTTAGTTCTTTTCGAGCGTCCTTCCTTGTGTTTGAGCAGAGCACTAAAAGTGTCGACCATTGTTAGTTCGCGCTCGTCCAGTTTGCGTTCTTTTCGTGCGTCCTTTGCGCTTCGTATCGAGCTGCTTGCCGCTTTTCGTGTGACATTGCGGCTAAACTGAGACTTTTCCAATTTCTACTAGTTATATTGCCCCCCTGGTCATGAACTGCGGCGAGCACGAGCCCGCATCCTGCGAAAACAAACGAACAAATCGTTTGGGACAGCGTGCGCTCTTGCTCAATCTTTTTCTTTTTTTTTTTGGTTTCGCGCCGCCGCATTGTGAGACCTGCGTCAATCTGTCGCCTCCGTGGTATTTCTTGCCCAATGACCTTCTTTTCGCACGTGACAATATGACTCCAATTTTTAACTTATGACATAGCTTAATCGCTTAATGTCCACTCTATCATATACAATATGTAGCCTTACCCAATCCATTCATTATGTATATGTTTATAATTTTATCGGGGTTTTAGGACAACTCGCAACGGCGCTAGACAGGATGTTCTCGAAGACAGCAAAGAGTGTCGCATGGTGCTCGTGCCAGTACTGAAGTTACGGAGACAATAGACCTTTTTCAAGCACACGTACGAGCGCTTCCAACGGGAGCGCAAGCGCTCATAGGAAAAGTGTGTAGGCTGCAGCAGACGCCACGCACCTGCAGCTTTTCGCCTGCGCCGCGCCAGTACTTGTCAGATAAAGTGAATGTGTCAAAGTGTAACATATTGCAGAGTAATACAGTCATGAACATCTGCGTTTAGCTATGACGGCCTCTCCATGCACGATTTCCGCCTGTCTAGTGTTCCCGCGTGCCACTGTTGGGGCAGCTTAGCGGTTCCGAAGCGTCATTATCTTTTTTTTTTTTTCTAGCGCGAAAGAGTACAGTCGGCATTTAGTAAAATAATATACATTGATTAGACAGCGTGCACGTCGCTTGTTCCGCAGGTAACGAAAGATGAGCTTTTATCACCATTCGTTGACACTAAGTGCATGTTGTAATTTACAAACGCCGGTTGTGTTTTCGTGTGTTGCCTCACATGTGACTGCACTGTAGATATGTATAGTCGTACTCGGGATGAACACGTGATTACCTTTTAAAGGGCATAGCGGCTAAGTGCAGTTGGCAAGCGCAGAAGTGTTCATGCCCCTAAATGCTTAAGCGGAATGCTATCTCTGGCAATTCGATGCGTCGCGTTCATACCAATACATTGCAAGTAATCGTTGAATAAACATGAATTCGGTGTTCCAAGATCATGCTTTAGTACGTCTTGACGGTATCGGCGTGCGATAATGCGCATGCAGCTTTAACTGCTACATCCAATACATATCTGCTCAATATAATACTTACACTGCACACCACTAATTCTTTCGCATTTCATGCGTAGAGATATTTGCAGATGCCTTAACTCGGATGGGTGCAGTATTTACGATGTAAGAATAGCCAAGAAGCGACGACGTGTTATTTTCATTTCGTGCGCCCACCGCTCCCACGACGCCAACGAGCAGCAGTCGACCGAACAGCCTCAGCGGACACAATTTTCCCATAGTACTCCGTGCACCCTCGTGTCGTTCTGGGACTGCTTGAAAAAGGTCTATTAGGTATCCTCGCGTTTATTGAATGCAAAAGCAGCACGCGGCACTCGGAGAGAGACGAAGAAGCTTGGCGCCGCCGGCGAGGCCACAGCGTTTCTGGGCCCGGGGAGGCTGGGCATATTGACCGTATGAACCTCCATACTATTTCAACATCCATGTCATGCAACAACGGCACATGCCCTCATCGTTCAGTCATGTGCTCGAAATGAGCAAAGTTCATTTTGACGGCGTGCCTGGTCGATTTGGCACGTCGGTGAAACCAACTTTCGAATTGGGCACTGTCAATTTTCTTTTAGATGCGAAGCAGCTTATGGGGGAGTTCAATCCGGTGGTGTGCGGCGTGACCACCCTTACTGCGCATGCGTAAACCCTCTCCACACACCTCTTCTCCACACACCAGCTAACATCTGTGGCTGCGCCGTAGCCAACCTCCCTCTCCCCACATTCCTCCTCCTCGTTTAGAGATAAGGCTCGCGTTAGGTCGTACACACGCTCAGTCACCGTGCAGCCGTGCGCAGTGCGGTGGGCGCCGCACGGTGTTAACGTAGACACTTGGTGTCTACGTTAACAACAACATAAGAACATAAACACAACACAAACGATAACACTATATGCGCAACATTAACGGAAACATTAACGGAAACACCTAGTCAAACCGATGCCAACGCGGTGTGCTCCCCCCCGTGCTGCTTCGCATCGCTTCATGGTCCCCTTTAGCGGGAGATGGTGTAATTTTTTTTTTTTTACTGTGACGCTTATCGTGATACATTTGAAACTCGATTTAACGAAATGATGAACGCACTCGAATTCTTTCGTTAAATCAGGATGCTCGTAAAATCGGGAAAAGGATTTATCAATCCTTCGAAATCCCAAATTGTAACGTAGCGGCACCCGAAAGCTACCAAGGCATTTTATCCACCGATAACACACGCCTGCAAGGGTGGAAACTACGGGAAGGCCGCCCGAGCATCATTTCCTCCCATCTGCGGGCGACACAGGCGAGGCGTGAAGCTATGACAAACTGGCTATGTGCAAACACGGAGAGAACGAATGCAGTGATTGTGCGAGCAGGCAGAGCAAGATAGTTCCGAGGAGACGGTAAGTGCCATCTGCCGCACAAACCATTAAATAACGAAAGAAACCACCGTGCTCTTGTGGGAGCACCTACAGGCAACGTTTATAGATACTTTTTCACTTTCCGAACTCCCCGCTTCGCCTACGGGGAGCAGGCGGCTGGCTGCAGTTCCCGCCACTGCGGCGCTGCAGTCCAACTTTGCGCCAGGCAAACGAGAGTCGTCTGCTACAGCTAGGCGCGGTGTGCAGCGTTTACACGACGTACTGCAGCGCAACTTCTTGTTTTAGGCACGAGGAGTTTAACTTGTGGCCTAGATACGTGAGCTACGTCTTTCAGGGACCTCGGTAAAAACAATAGCTCGCGTAAGCGAGGTGCTAAGCGTGCACTTGTCGATTAAATAGCCGTTTCGCCGCCCTGTAATTACTTGTTTCGGATACTAGAAGCAAAATTTGGAGCTCATCGGTATGAGCTACATCTCAACGAAGCATCGGTAACAGCTGCGACTCATTAGTTTTCTGCTGTTATTTATTTAACAGCTGTTTTCGTGAGTCTTAGCCATAGGTCGGCGAACTCACTCATGAGTCGACTCACTCGGGCTCACTCAGACTCAGATTGAGCCGTGAGTCTGAGTCTGAGTGAGTCCGAGTGAGTAATATTTTGGTGAGTTTGAGTCCGAGTGAGTCCGGTTGAAGATAATTTTCGTGAGTGTGAGTCCGAGCGAGTCCAAAGCTCAAGATATATTTATTCAGTGAGTCTGAGTGAGTTCCACTTTTTTTGCCGACCTATGGTCATATCTACTCATCTTCAACATTACTATCAGCCTTGCCTGTATTCACGTTTATACTCACATCTACTCACACGTATTCCAAAGCAGTGTCTTTCATACACCATTTCAATATTTATTGATCAGAGGCGCAAATTACGTAGGGGAGTACCTTGACTCCCCCCCCCCCCCCTTTCTTTTGCCAACTCTTCCAAGGAAGTTCTTGATAAATATCTCTAATGTTGTCATCTCTTTCAAGAAAAAAGACCTTACTGGTTACGAGCACTCATAACTCGTATTCGAAGGTACTATATCAAAAGGCACCATGAAGAGCACTAATTGCGTGAGATATTGGTGTTGTAGAGCATTGACACCATGGTCGAAAAAGATAATTCTAGGCTAACGAACTCATGAATCGACTGACTCCGACTCACTTAGACTCAGATCGAGCCGTGAGTCTGAGTCTGAGTGAGTCCGGGTGAGTAATGTTTCCGTGAGTTTGAGTCCGAGTGAGTCCGGTTGAAGAAAATTTTCGTGAGTGTGAGTCCGAGTGAGTCCGGCTCAGAAATATTTTCGTGAGTCTGAGTCCAAGTGAGCCCTAAGTGGAAAATATATTTCATGAGTGAGCCTGAGTGAGCTCCACAAGTTTTGCAGACCTATGATCGACGCTCCGCACATTAACTTTGCGCAGCGATCGATAAGCACCTCAGTGTGCCGTGCCCTAAAGAAAGTTGAAACTGAGTCTTTGCTGTAAGGTACGACGCTCGTTGAAAATACCACGTTATTTCTGTGTTCAGGTGACATAAACCAGTGCACGTTCTTCTGTTCAAGTATTCAGATTTCTGGATGTCTGTCAGTGGATAATATTTAGGATCATTCAAACAAAAAATGCAGATTTCGTGAAAATAGGAAAACATCAATATATTGACACGGGAACTTTGCCACGATCACACACTAGTTCACAACTATATTTCGTTTAACTTATCAAAAGAAAAACGTATCTTTACTGAAGCACACTTGTCACGAGCATTAGAATTTCACACAAGTATGGCCTTTTTTTCTTTCTCTCTGTGCTTTGATGGCACTGTCATTGTCTTGGCACTTTTGTCTCGCAAATAAATGCAGGATTTATTTCTTTGCAACATGCACGACAGTCTTTACGTCCTTGACTGACCGGCTGCAGCGGTGTATCAAAAGGTAACTTTTTCAGCAATTTTCTGTTCGCCGAAACCACGTAAATCTTCGCGGATGACAGTGCTCTTGAGGATGCAGTAGATATCTTCTTTGAATTTTGCCTTATAGAAGACGATTACCAGAGGTTTTCCCGGCCGGCTCTTCAGGGACCACCGAACTCCAGTTGCGGAGAAGCTGTAGTGAAGCACTTTTTTCCATAAGCTCAGAAAAACTGAAGTCCTCAAAAAGAGCGGGTACCTGTACCGGGTATTCTTCTGGCAGATCGCAAGGCAGCTGTACAGTATGTTGAGGTACAGGTACCCTTTTCTTTGGTGACCTTCGTCTTATGCGGCTGCCCTGGGAGGTTCGGGAATAAACAAGGAACTGCATCGCTCCTCAATGCCCATGCACCATGGTCGATTTCGACGACTTCTCTATTTATGACATGCTTATATGTGTTCAGAAAGTCGTTTTCTTGAAAGTGAACATCGTACACCTTGCACGTTTTTCGCAAAGTTTTGTCCGCGAGTGGAAGGGATCTTTCCCACGTCTGCAGTAACAGCGGGTAGGACGGCGGAGAGAAGTGGTGTTTCTCTGCGTTTTTTCTCTACCCGCTGGTGCACGCGGGCACAAAACACGTCGGCATGATGTCCCGAAGGTCTAAGACATGACCCACAGGATAGCAGCAGTAGAATTTACCTTGGGAGACGTCCACACGTACACACGTGCTCGGTGCGTCCACACGTGCACTGCTTAGATTGTGCCCACGTTGTCAACAATCGGAGAGTCGTACGTCGTGGACGTCGGATTATCTTCAGAAGACCGTGGAAGCATGCCATGTGCACAGAGAGCAAAGAGGCATACTCACAGAAAAAAAAGGCGGTGCTGCCGAACACCAACAAGGAACGCAACGCTCACACCTACGGCGGCAGTGAAGCCAGCGCAGAGGCCGTTTACTTGGCGCAAAGTTAGACTGCAGCGCCCCCCACACTCCCTAGGAGCAAATCGCGCCCGCCTCGAAAGGAGGAGTTAGGAAACTGAAAAAGTATCTATAAACGTTGCCTACAGGGACAACAAACTTTAGCCTTTAGCGCCACCGGGTACGTGAAAGCGCTACCGACTGTCAAGTCCGCTGTTCCCTTTATGGGCGTGGCGTGCAGCCTCGTCAAAATAAAACTAGGTTCGTGACAAAAGGGCAGCTAGATGTTTTAAAGCGATAGCGCTACGGCGCAATCCGAAGACCCATCTTTGTCAAAATTAGAAAGAAATGACTGCATTTCTTGCTCATTTATTTCCGGAAAAGCTTCGCTAAATAGGTTTTAGTACTATGACTTCGGTAATTCAAGTTGATGACAACACTGAACCTTTTAAGTGCCTGCCGGGGAATTGAAATTTCCTCGTTAGATCGGGAAATCCGTAAAACTCACGTTTCGTTTGATCTTGTTTTAACTGTATCACATACGGTAAATTTACCCTATTTTGTGTGCTAACGTAACAACGCTCTAAATCTCCCGAGCTATCGGTTTTCATGCCCACGGTGTAGGAAATGAAACTTCGATGTCTTTGATATTCTACTGCTACAGCACAACCCCCCACGCACCTGTAATAACAGAGACTGGGCTGAAGAAAAAAAAATGTGTCGGACGGACATTTTTTCCAATAGTACAAAGCATACTGCAAGTACAAACTCCCCAGCAGAGGCGGGTGGCTGATTTAATTAAAGATATCGTGTGGTCGCCGCCTCGTTCGTGCGTCACAGGTGACCCGAAATGCATGCATATAAAATATAGGCGCACACAGTCTTGTACTATGTGATCTTAACAGAGCTTCAGAATCCTCAGTGAGATTACTTGGATAAACTTCATCTTGGAACATGTAAATACGAGCGAATTAATAGCGTTCTTGTCGGCGATGAAATGAAGCTGCCTGTCGCAATATGCTCTTCCCACGAGCTTGTTCCGATCAGCGTCGTGTACAACTCCCGATTGCATACAGAATAATTTTAACAGCAGAAACGACACGGACCGTATTATCTCACCGTATATGTAGCCAAAATTCAATTTACGACACTTTGCTACGTCACAGGCTGCGCTGCAAGCCGCATTTCGAAACACGGCACGCCGAAATTAGGGAAGTGTCCGGTGTTTTTAGGGGCGAAGCTCCTTAGGGTGTGGGTCTGTCCCTCCTCTGTAGTAGTAGTAGTAGTAGTAGTAGTAGTAAAACATGATGAGTGGTTTTCAGCGCAAAACGACGAAGACAGAGGAAAAGGAGGGACACGAACACCAGCGCTGTCTCTGTGGGCGTGGACGCTGTGGGCGTGGACCCACGTGTGATAGGTTGTACTATAAAATGTGTGTTTCCGTTGCTAATAAAGTCAGTTGTGAGACAGCGCTGGTGTTCGTGTCCCTCCTTTTCCTCTGTCTTCGTCGTTTTGCGCTGAAAACCACTCATCATGTTTAACGCAATCCAACTTGCCCAAATGTCAGTTCTTCTGTAGTAGTAGTAGTAGGTAGGTAGGTAGGTAGGTAGGTAGGTAGGTAGGTATTTATTTCTTTTTTTTTCACAGTATCTTTTTGTCATAAGAGCCTTGTTTTTAAGCAATTCAGAAGGTTTAAGCTATTCAAAACAATCGGCATACGTTTCGGTTGTCCCTGCTTATTGTTCGCAGCAATTTGGTTAACGAACGTTCTTCATTAATTGGGCAGTTGCTGTTGTGATAGATGTCAGTTTGCGCATTACCACGAGCATCGACGATCTAATCATTACAGATGACGGTATCGTGAACCTTCTGTTAAAAATTGATCCCAAGAAATCAAGTGGTCCCGATAACATTCCGAAAGATTTTCTTAAAAGGTACGCAGAATGAAGTAGTAAATATCTCGGACTAATCTTTACGAAGTCTTTCCAGCTCGCTAAATTACCGTCAGACTAGAAATTAGCTAAAATCATACCGATACATAAATCCGGAGACAAAGTTAGGGTATCAAATTATAGGTCTATATCTCTTACAAGTACATCGTGCAAACTACTAGAACATATTATTTTTAAACACATCACACTTTTCCTTGAACGAGTACACTTTTTTCTCACAGACAGCGCGGGTTTCGAAACGGTTTATCAACTATGACACAATTGACCGAGGTTGTACATGACCTTGCACATAGCCTCAATCACCGCAGTCAAACAGATATGGTCCTATTAGGTTTTTCAAAAGCATTTGACAGTGTCTGCCATAGCAAATTAATTGCTAAACTAGAAGCCGTCTTAGGTAACAGTCCATTTACCTGTTGGGTTAAGGACATTTTGCTTAATCGAAAATAATTTGTATTCTGTGAACACGCAACATCAAAAACTGTTTCTCTATCATCAGGCGTACCACAAGGATCAGTTCTTAGACCGTTGTTATTTTTAACGACATTGCAATGAACACCGACTCTAACATTAAACTTTTTGCCAACGATTGTGTTATACACAAGGAAATTAATAGCCATACGAACCACCTTGCTTTGAGTGCTTCCCTAAACACAATATCCGAGTGGTGTAAACTATGGCAGATGTCAATAAGCGTAAAAAAAATTGGCCGTGATTACTATAACCAAAAGAAAAGATCCCTCACTCTTCGCCTATGCAGTCGACGGTACCGTGCTAATGTAAACGAAAATAAGCATTAAGGTGTGACGCTTACTTCAGACCTTAACTGGACCCAGCACATCGATAAAATTACCGCAGCAGCACTACGCAAGTTATTTTTTCTTAAAAGACGCCTAAAACTACCTCCTTCCCCAATAAAGCTGCTTGCCTATAAGAAATTTATGAGGCCGATTTTAGAATACGCCAATGTGGTTTGGTTCCCGCATACAAAGACTAACTTAAGAAAACTGGAAACAGTACAAATAAAAGCCATAAGATTTATCCACAACAGGTACAGGAGCACAGACTCGCCAACATACAATTTAAACGCATCCAATCTAAAAACGCTGCTAGAAAGAGCGAAAGAAGCCCGCTTAAAATTTTTGTTTCAGATCCTTAACAACAGCTTCAAGTTAAACGCGTTGAAATACATTTAGTTTTCCAAATTCCGACCTACTCGTCACAAACATGCCAATAAACTAACAGAATATTCATATAGTAATGATACTTTTAAACATTCATTTTTTTCCACTTGTCATTAGGGAATGGAATAAACTATACCCATCTATCACAAACACCAAATAGTTCTCGGCATTCGTTGTCTTACGGACGCGTACTTCGCCAATTCGGAAACGGAACAGATATGGTGGAGTGGGCACTTCGCAATAGCACTGGCGATGGACATTCTAGAATACTTTGAAACGACCAATGTTACGCGCATGTTCCTTTCCATGCGGCGTGGTTGAGATGTCGACCGAGAAGTGAGGCGAGGCTAGCGATTGAGAAGGCGATGCGAACGAGGCCCGATACATTATTGCGTTCTTCTCTTGAAGGCGAAGCTCGAGCGTCCTCCCAATTTCTATCGCACGGAACGTACGTTAGTTACGTTTTGGTCAAGTGCGACGAGAGCAGCGCGTGTGTTCGTTACCCATTGTCTCACCGCACGTGTTTTCAGGTCCGAGTGCGCACGTACCCCGCGGCGGCGTCTCGAGAGAGACCCGCGTCGGGTCACGGAGCCGTCACCGGCCGCAAGCGTGGCCGCCATTCTAGCTACAGTCTCTGCGCAGAGAATTTCGGGTGGCAGCCCGAGTCTCGAGGAGGGGAAAACCCGTGGCCCGCCGATGGTGGAGAGGGAAAGCTCCGGCGGGCGCATCTAAAAATAGAGTCCGCGTTACGGTGCTTCTAGCCGGGGCAAGCCGCAACCGGCACCCGAGCCGACCATTTCTCCTGGACCCGCGCGAACCTCGTCTCTCGGGCGGCAAGACAGAAGAAAGAAGCGCTCGAGTCCTCCGCTGCGAACGCCTTTGTGCGCCCACCGCCCGTGGCTGCCGCGGCCAGGGAGACGCCCGAAGAAGCCGACCTCCTCGCCACACTCCCGTCCCATCCTCTGGGCTACCTTGATCACATCCCTCCTCTCTCTCGCACGACCCGCCCTCGCACCCACGCGATCTTTTTCGCAGTTCGGTCAGGGTCTTGGGTGAATCTGAGAAGAAGGTTGCGAACCCGGGGGGGGCCAGGACAGCGAGACCCGCTGCTACGCCTCAGCAAGAAAGTGCCGCGGCGGCTTCTCTTCGACAGAAGCTCGGTACAAGAAACGGAACACCTTCACCCTCATTTTCCGGGACTCACTGCCGTCCTGCGCGAGTCCCGTGAATCATCGTTGTTGCAGCGAGTACTGAGGAACGTGCCTCTACAGATGTTCCCGTACACCGATTGGCTACCGAGTCATCTCTGAGTCAAAACAAGTGGAGCGGCACTCTTTCGGGACGTCACTGTCCGGAGATCTTCGAACGCAAAGATGTCGTGGTAAGTGCTTCGCGTGTGGCGAAACATACATACCGCACAATTACTGTTCCTTCTTGGGAGGCTCATACGAATTTTGGCGGTATGGGCATAGCGGATGTTTTGATACGTATTAGTTTCCCATAAGCCAATGCGTATCAACATGCGTTTTAGGTTACTGTGCTTTGAACTAGACAAAAAGAAATGTACCGCGACATACACGTGGCTTAACCTAATAGAGGGTCCAAACTTAACTTGTTATCTTGGAACTAAAAGTTTCGCTAACCGATATGTGTTCCTTTCATTCTGAAAGTCGTTTAAATGCTAGGCGGTTTTCCCAAAGTTATCTTTTATCACATGCACTGCACAGTGTGCTTTTGCTTAGCCTTTTTGTTTCATTTTGTGTCTGTACTGGCTAGTCGGTTTGCATTACTCTTCGCATTCATGGTTTGAAAGAAACGGAAGCGTGGCTAGCTTTGATTTCTCTAATGAACTCTATAATAAAGCGAGATGAGCAGAACCTGTAGAATGATTGAATAGGCTAGAAACGGTATATAATCAAACATTCACGGAACGCAGTATTGCTTTCTAGTATACACGCGTTATTTTTTAGGGCCGGTACAGTGCGTTGTTGGAACGTGAACGTACGTCAGATATACTCGCTTATATATTCTTTCCTGGCGTTCCTTTGTTCTCGTTGCATTAATGCCACCACGGCAGCGCCAAAAGAAGGAATTAAAAAGCATAACCAATTTAGGGCCTCCTTTGGTATTACTAGCCCCTGCCAAAAATAAAATTAGCACTCCTCACTTTTTTTTTCTTTTTTTAAGCCGAAGCCGGAAGGCGAACACAGCCATCTTTGTCTGACAGTGAAGAGTCCATCTTGGAAGGCAGACCGGCTCCGGCGTATGGCAAAAAGCCAGGAGAAATCAGGGGCAGAAAAGTGTCTATCTGCGTCGATGTCACAAGTATGAGCAAGAGCAGCGGCGAATGATGAAACATGAACAGTTTATTGATCACCCGCGAAAAGGAAAAAAAAAAAAAGAAAACAGGCAAGACTCAGAAGAGCTTAATTTCGAGTAACTGCTTTCTGTGATATTTTTAACACGGATGACAGTCCGAGTGAAGTCGGGCTGACTCTAATACAACCATTCCATTAGGATCACTCTCAACACTAGCCTATGCTACGCTCTACTTATAACGCCATAGCCTCTTGTAGGTTCTTCGAGAGTTAGGCCTTCATCCAAATTGTTTGCGATGCATAACTGCACGTGGACAGGTTGCATCGCGAGATTATTCTAATAGTATTGAAAGTTGGGCTAGTTGGTAAGGTAGCATGTTTAGGTACAGCGCGAAAACGACGAAGACAGTTCTCCAAGCTTTCCACAAAGTGGCTAACATTGAGCAAAATATATTGTCGCGATCAGGAGCAGAAGAACGCAGCATGCAGAAAGATTGTGCGCGATAAGCGAAAGTAAATGAAGAAATACCAAATAATATAAAGTGTTTTGAAGTCTTATTCATCGCGGTGCTTCTCATTAAATGCATAGACAGTTGTATGCCGACTCAGAGATAAGGCTGTGTGTCCGTCTGTCACGTAAGACGAATCGCCATTTAGAAATAATCGTATAAAACTAAATAGATTTTTCTCGTGGCGCTGGGTTTCGAACCTAGGGCCACACGCTCAGAAACGACAGTCTTACCCACTGTCGATAAAGACCCACGCTTGTAGAATGAGAATATATCTGAACCACATGAATGCGTTGCACCGGCAGTAGGAAACAATTGTAAAGGAACACTCTCTGTCAAGGCTTCATTGGCATGTTTCGTGGAGGTGGATTAAAAGCCCTCTCTATAGTAAAACATGTGACGCAGATATGGAGCCTTGTGCATATAAGAAAAATTCCAACTTTGCGAAAAGCTAACGCTCAGCACGATATAGTATATACCACTCGCGTTTCGCTAGTCGCGGGATGCGTCTTGCGTCGGGCCGATCCAGACTCTGAAGAACGCTAGAAAGACGAAAGACACCGTGCCGATGACGCCCATAACAGCAACGTTCCAGGGAAGGCCGCATGGCAGAGCAAGCGCAGGAAATACAAACGCGTGATACTGGACGTCATCGTGAACGAAGGGCGCCCTATACTCGCCTGAACGCAGCATCGTATACGACACAGCCGGTGATTAGTAGCAAACGCTTATGCATCGTTTAGACAACTCCCAAAGAGGATTAGGCGTGCTTATTTTCCTTCACTGGTATTCTGAAGCCTAACTCGTGCCGGACGCTTATGCCAGAATGCTTGGCGAGCCCTCTCGAAAATCTAGCATACAGCCCGGATGCATACTTTCGACTTCAGGCAAGAATGGGTGAGTCGTGAGAATCCAGGAGCACGTATGCAGGTCAGCGTGTGCATGAATACAGAGCTATCAACCCGTGATGCATGCATGTCGGGCACTCAAAGCTTTCCTAGGTTCTCTAGGTCTTCAGATGGAGAGCTTCCAGAAAGCGCTTTTAAAGAGGAAATCGGGTGGATTCTCAGAAATCGCGCGCATTACTGTGCACAATCATGCCTGTGCTTTGAGGCAAGTGCTGCACGTCGAAGCTTCGAGTGTAAAATGCGGCTCACCCAGCACGGAGGTTATCTGCAATGGCACATTTCATACATGATTGCAGGTTTAAGAACAAAACCTACTTCAATGTGATATGCACAGCCGCATCGCCCCGGTGACAGGGTCTACGTGGATGTTTCCCACCTGGCACACAAACAGCAATTCGACCCGTCCATGCGAAAATTGGCTTACAGCAGAATTCCTCACTCTTCCGAAACTTAACTCTGAACTTTCAAAAAAATATCTCGTAGAGTATATAGTCGAAAAACAGAAGCGCCACGTGTCAACGATGTTTTGGTGACAATCTAATATGGTGCAGGCGCATCTCAAGTTCTCGACTGCTAGAGCCTTGCGGGGGGTGCTCACGTCAAACTTCACCATTTTCCCGCGTTCAGGAAGCTACCTTGTTTAATAAAAATGACCGGATGTTTTAATGCCAGTTTCATTAGTTGAAGATAGTGTGTAGGAAACCGAACACCGACATTCGGTGACATTATTGTGATGAAAAGTGATATTTGCACCCTGATGCAGCTGACTTTCTTGATTGTTATACGGTTGACGTGATGCTCACACTGAGACAAAAAAAAAAAAAAAAAAGAAGAGAATTTGGCCATTATCTGCAAAATGCCGACTTTCACGTTTAAAACGAGTAGGCGAAGACTGCCAAAAACGTAACTAGGATATATTTTTTTCCCGTAGGGAAGGAACTACTGACTCAAGAAAAAAACGCGCGATCAAATCAAGGCCGCGGCGGCCGCATTTCGATGGAGACCGAATGCTAGAGGCCCGTGTTTTTAGATTTAGGTGCATGTTAAAAGAACCCCAGGTGGTCGAAATTTCCGGAGTCCTTCACTACAGCTCAAGAAAGATCCTAGAAAGAAGGAATATATGCACTAGCAATTTAGAACCTCCGTTGTGTTGGCCTGCCGGTATCCACCTTTCAAATGCATTCAAACCCATCCGGAAGCCTTTCAGGAAGACACCGTGGTTAATATTGGTGGCCTATTGGTGCATATTCGATGAACAAAGATCGCTTGTTATCTGGCTTACGAACGCTGAAGTTTCATTCTCAAGTTATTTTGCGCTCTGAGAACAGCGCCAGCGGTGTCTCACATGCATCATATGTCGTTTTATGAATTCTCATGATAAAGCGTCCTTACATTACCCTATTTCTAGAAAGCGCTCCCACCCTTTCACTCGCACGCATAACATACGACTCGCGCGGGGGTGTTATCGATTTGTACTTAATACGAAACATGACGGCGACGCCGACGGCGAAATGTGCCTGGAGTGTCCCTATATTTGTTATCGCAATAAAAGTGAGAAAAGTATATGTTTGTTATGTATTTCACGAAGTTGATCGCTCAGTGAGTTCCTGATCGCAGCGAAAGGGGCACGCTTGTTTCACATATGCTAACGGGTCTCTAGTTATTTATTTTTAGTTAATTTTTAACATCAATGGGAGCTGTTTGTTTTCATATAACCTTTAACATGTCACCCCATAGGTTTGATAACACTTGTACAATTTTGAAAGCATATTGCTTACGTGTAACAAGAGAAGTAAATGTCGCGAGGTATGACCATCAGGACTTTCTGATATGTAAACCACATATCGGGTCTTTACGTGGCCACAAATTTTCTCATTTTCTGTGGAGTCCCGACACCCTCTTCTGCTCGCTTCCTTCCTGAGACAGACTGCAAAAGATTACACAATTCAATTAAACTTTACTCTACATATGTCAGGTGTTTGATGCGCGGACAGAAAGTCTCAAAATTGCACCGGACCATGTACGCTAAGGTCTGGTGCACTAGATACGTGCACCGGACCTTAGCGTTTTATTATTACTTTAAAATAATGGTAGTTATAATTACTTTGTGACCACTGTGGTAGACCGTGATTGGTTGCGCGAGCATTTTCAGCAAGACGAATTTGTTCCTTTCGTCGGGCATTGTATACACGCTGCTGTTCTGGTGTCTTTAATTTCCGTGGTCTACCCATGGCAGTCTTAGAATGAACTGAATGAGTTAATAGACGGGTCTCCCTTTTATATATGAAATCGGGAAACACACGCGGGGAAAAGAAAGGGCCGTCTGACGTCATTCGAAGCCCTCGTGTGAAGTGCAAAGCAGCTGCAACCTAATTTTTACCGGGAAAGCGTGGGAAGGTGTTCCCACTGTTCACAGGCGCTTTATCATCGAGCATGTGGTTTCGATGCTTGTTTTGAGGTTTTCCTTTTTGAAACGAATACTGAGCTCTATGCTGCATGCCTGATTGCAAAGAAATATATGCCGTTTGCCTTCAATCGTTAAAGGGCCCGTAAACTACCCGGAGGTCGGAATTTAGTTATGGCGTTGCAGTTGTGCACCCGTGCCCCCAAAAAAGATGGCGGCGGCGGCCGCCATCTTAGTAGGGGCACGATAAACTGTCGGCGTTCGGCGAAGGGAACGGAGAGTTTTGCTCGCACGCCCCAAGAGTTTAATATGGCAACTTTTTTAGGTCTGATACTGCTCCAAGTGTGTCTTTTTGTTACTAATTTTCCTTAGTAAGCCTCGGAGTCTAGGTAAATTTTATTGGAGATCATGTCACCAATACCCATCTCGATGAGTTACTTTCGTCGTCAACAACAATCTTTTATTTTATAATTAACCTAGCATTTACGCTAACAGATCAAAGCCACTTGATATCTAAGTGGGCACCACTAGAAAAGAGCATGTTTCCGAGATGCAGTTCTTAAAGAAGAGCCGTGACACCACTGTCCGAGGATTATCGGAAGCATTTTACATACAGTCATTGGGTTCGCAGTGCTCGGTTGACGAAGTTGCGGTGGTGGTGCGCATGGTGTACACTACGCAATTCCTTCCTGTATCTGGTTGGTATAAAGAGTGGAATGACGCAATAAATGACGTCATTTGACAGTAGCGCTTTGTCCTGTCTTCTTTCTTAAGGGGTCGTTTTGTGCTAAAAAAGCGCTATAAAAGCTTCCTAGTTGGCGAAAAATTCGCCTTTACAGTTCGTATGGATTTCCAGGAAGAATTCGTACGGATTTCCCCGTAGCTTTGTGCTACAAACAGGCGGATACCAATTTTTCCCTTCATTTCAGGAAGTAACTCGTATGCATACGAAGTCAGACAGGGAGCTAGCCAAAAGTGGGCATATGGGACGCCAAAGAAGCGCCTTTCGCATTTCAAAAGCTATAATATTCAGCGCATAGGCTTGAAACTGCTCCTGGTACCTGTCCTCACAAATGCGCTTTCGTCCATTGCAAAACTGGGCCCGTTTTCGAAAACTCTGACGCTAGAACTGCTGTTACGAGAAAGTCCTTTTCGTCAGGGGCGATTCAGAGTCGAACTGGCGTGTGAATGCAACCGGAAGTTGCCCGCGCTTCGGTCGTGGGTGTTGCGTCCCTCCCTCGGCGTAACTGCCCGGCACGAGGAGACAGTCAGCACGCGCTATTTTCCGCGGTCGACGGTTACTTGCATTGGCAAAGGTCCAAATATGCGGGCGCAGCGTGCTCCCGTAGTTCGCGACACCGCAGGATGAAGCCGATATATTGGCAGTGGCGTCGGGCTGGGTTGTCGGGTAACTCGTCGCCACTGACTCAAGATGACAGCCGTCGAAGAAGTGCCGCGCCACAAGGAGCGTGCTGCTTCCCTTCGCGTGCGCGAAAAGAAGCAGCATCACACGAGCGACTCGTCGAAGGTGACGGGGTTCTTTTTATTACTGTTGTTGTTGCTGATTTTTCATCGACTGCACGTGGAAGCGCTGGCGACAGCTCCAGTTATTAAGCAGCGGATCACGCCGTCAGACGCTTGCAGCTGCACTCGAGTTTTGATATCCTAAGTTTCTGCTCAGGGGGAAAGAAACTTCGGATATCAAAACATCAAAACATCAAAACTCGATATACTGGGGATTCCGCGTTAAAGGCGATTTTCTTCTTCGCTTAATAATGCAATTGAAAATAATTGACTGGCCGTTCCAAACCCGAGATTTCTTTCGCGTTGGTAAATCTCACTTTGTATGGAACGACAGAAGGTAAATATAATTTCTGTGGTTTTACGAGAGAGAGAGAGAGAGAGAAATATTCTAATGAAGAGCTGAAGATGTTTGCCTGGCTATTTGCCTGTCATGCTACTCCAGGTTCTGGGTGATGACTATGATATATACACTGATAAACACATAACGCATACAGCCACACACACGTAGACTAGACTATATACAAAGTTTCGTCTAATTTTGGCATGAATTTACGACCTCGGCGATGCAGCGAAATATTTGGTGGCGATAACCCCGGTTAAATACCATTGAGGAGCGCTGAATGCCGTATGGCTCACAGTCACAAATGAACGAAGGTAGCGCGCGGGGTCACGTTCCTACTTAAAGTAAACGTCACGTCCATTCACGATACGACGATTGCGTCACAGCGTCAGTTCGCTTATGCAATGCTATGTCAAGAATGTTAAATTAGGAGGGAGCAGGGTTAGAATGCGCGAAAGTTTTTCGTCGCTTACGGTTCAGTCATGCCAGTTGCCAGTCGTGTCAGCGTAAGCGTTTACGCAACATTACCATTGCCATTACGCATTCCGGACTTCGAAGCCCCTTTGCACATGTTCTTTCTCTGTATTTCGTGTTTCCCCCTGGTTTATTATCCAATTCAATTTGTACCAACTAGCATATGCGTGCGCAGGGTTCCCCTTCAGGGGGGGGGGCCGAAGGTAGGCGAAGGCTCGTCGCAGCGCCCCCCCTTCCCTATTAAGTCAATGTATGGGGCAGACTTTGCGCCCCCCCCCCCTTCTCAGGTGACTAGGGGGGGGCGGCCGCCCCCTCTGCCCCCCCCTCGTGCGCACGCCTATGCCAACTAGCCCAGTCCATCGCCTTGATACCTTTGCACTTGTTTGCACTACGCATGTTCCACACACGTTCAAACGTGTAAGTTGTATTCCCTCTGTGGTTGTAGCCCTAGCGATTGTGTGCTGTTACTGCTGTGGCAGCTTCCGATAAAATGGCTGGGCAGTTATACTCACCTAATGATAGGAACCGAAATAAATTAGAGCGCTTGTGCCGAATGTGAAATAAAGAAATGGAATAGAGCAATGATAACATTATGTATCTACATCCTTGGCTCTAACACATTACAGATCACGGCGTTACCAGTAACACGTCTTACTTTATCTTTTTTTTTTCTTTTTTTTTCTTTGGGGGAGGCGGGGGGGGGGGGGGGGGTTCTTAGAAATGCACTCGTTGGCTCTTCGAAAATGTAGCGGAAGAGTACGTATTTCAACTTCTTTCAGTAACGTGAGGGGTGACATCACTGGTTACCTTTTATCGAAATGGCCTCCTGCGTTCATTCAACGCCTTCTCTAGCTCTCACTGAAAGTAAATACAGAAATGACATCTAGTGCGCCCCTCAAGCGCCTATTGTCCGCCGCTATACGAACGTATTTTCTAAGACGTGAGGCAAGCTCTGTGTTGACAGCTTTAAAATGCAGCAGTTACTTAAATTGAGCAGTACCTAAGTTGTAGTTGTTAGAAAGTGGACCAAATGATACTCTATTACCGTTAATCAACGTTGTTTTCCCCATAAAGTTTGCTTCTTTTTATCTGCAACTACGGCTGCCTTTCTGTTTGTTTGATTCCTGAGCGAGCGAGGCGTGAACATCGTCACGGTCAGTGTCTCAATTTTTCGCACTCGCAGTTTTTCCGGTAGCAGAACAGCACGACGACAAGAACTCCTGCGTTTTTGCACGCATATCTTTTTATTTTGGATGCGAAGCAGCTTATGGCGGAGTTCAATACGGTGGTGGTGGTGATGTGCGGCCTGACCACCCTTACTGCGCATGCGCCTACTCTCTATCCCACTCTCCTCCTTTACGCAGGTGTTCGGTCGCCTTCTCTCCTCTCCTCCCACCGCGCTGCAGCCTGTAAACCCACTTCCTCCTCTCCCTCCCCCATTTCACATAAGCGCGTGCGCTCGGTCGAGGAAGTCTCGCTTGAATCGTGCGGTCGCTCCGTAGGTTCGCGGTTGTTTACGCAGGTGTTCGGTCACCTTCTCTCCTCTCCTCCCACCGCGCTGCAGCCTGTAAACCCACTTCCTCCTCTCCCTCCCCCCATTTCATATAAGCGCGTGCGCTCGGTCGAGGAAGTCTCGCTTGAATCGTGCGGTCGCTCCGTCGGTTCCCGGTCGCTGCAGTTGTCTCGAAAGCCTCGCTACCCTCGCCGCAGACTCGCGTTGCCTCTCTGTAGCGGAAGCGGTAGCTCGACGCCGACGCTTGGCTTCGACGACCGAGTGAACGTAAACGGAAACTCGGTGTGCACCCCCCAATGCTGCTTCGCATCCCCTCATGGTTCCCTTTAGTGGGAGATGGTGTAATTTTTTTTAGAAATTATTTACTCCTACAACATTCGGCACCTTTATTTTGTTTGTAGAGGCATGCCAATAATTTTGGAACATCACATTTTCCCATAATTAGTCAGGGTAAATTTGTTGAAAGTTAGGCGAAGTTTTTTTTCACACAGTTAGCACTGATGAAGAAATGTCGTTATGTGTGCAATTTCACGTTGACAAGATTGCTTCATCATGCTTCACAGATGTAAAGTGAGCTTCAAAAGGTTAGGGACCCCGACACACAAGAAAACGCTGAATACTCCCGCTGCTTCGGCAGGCGGCTTTGAATTTAGATTTCCGGCTTTTTCTAAAGCGCCCTATCATGTACTGTGTAGTAGTTAATAATAATATCTGGGTTTTAACGTCCCAAAACCACGATATGATTATCAGAGACGCCGTAGTGGAGGGCTCCGGAAATTTAGACCACCTGGGGTTCTTTAACGTGCACCTAAATCTAAGTACACGGACCTCAAGCATTTTCGCCTCCATCTGTGTAGTAGTTAGATCGAATACCGTCAAGAATTATGTTCTGTTCAATTCTTTTTTGAACTGCCTTGCTGTGGAGAGCTTGAGGTTTAAATCACCTCGTCTACTTCTTTTCTAGAAGTTCTGAAGCGAAAAAAAAAATAGGAAAAAAAAGCGGTTGCCGAAAATAAAAAATGAACGCGTAAATAAGAAAAAAAAACATATAGAAAATTGAAACAAGTTAAAAAGTAACATAATGTATTCTTCGCCTTCATGAGTTCGCATTGCAGTAGAACGTTCACACGCTCACGTTTCTATAGTTCTGCCCACAGTATATGGACTAACACATCACTTCGTATATAGGCACACATTGCTGTTCATCACAAGCGCTTGTCTAATCCAGTCTCCACTAAGAAGTCTTTCAGGAAGATGTTCACCTTTTGCTGAAGATGCTATTCAGGCCACGGTCCAAGTAATATTGTAATGTGACAGGGCATCTGTCCAAACTTCTTAGTTTCTTCTCCAAGATTTTTTCTTTCATTTGCGTACTTTACACATTCCGAAAGAATGTGTCCAACATTCTCAACTTCATGACCCCAATAGCATTCCTGTGAGTTTTATCTTGGCAGGAAACTATTTGTATACGCTACTTCCAGTCGAAGTCTGTGAACTAATGTCTCTACGTGTCGTGGGATATCTGCCGCTATTGACAATTTTCTTTGTGGATCATCTTCATAAAGTAATGATTCTTTCCATTTAGTGCTATTAAATCATCTCTCCATATAACAGTGGTTAGCTCTTTGCATTATAATATTTTGGACATCCGCCTTAGACATATATAATAATAATATCTGGGGTTTTACGTCCCAAAACCACGATATGATTATGAGAGACGCCGTAGTGGAGGGCTCCGGGAATTTCGACCATCTGGTGTTCTTTAACGTGCGCTGACATCGCACAGCCCACGGGCCTCTACCATTTCGCCTCCATCAAAATGCGACCGCCGCCCGCCTTAGACATAGGGATCGCGCAATCCCGTCCTTCATTCAATACTTTTTTGGCTAGTCTTTCTACCTCTTCATTGAATTTTATGCCGATGTGGCTGGGTATCCACTGAAAGACGATGTTGTGATCCTGAACTGAGGCATATTCCAGAGTTTATGCTATGCATTGGGTTATTTCGCTATTTCTGGAGGGTGATCTCGCATTTTTTATTGTCTGAAAAACTGGTTTGCTATCCGTACATGCTATTCAGTGTCGCGTCCCAGAATTGTCGCAGATAAGATTAACTGCTTCAAAAATAGCCTCTAATTTTGATATCGTTGATGAATAAATTGCTGAGAAATTAGACGTTTTCTCAGACCTAGTGGTCTCTAAACTTTTGACGCCGACTGCACACAAGTCATCAGACGTAACTCTATAGACAGTGACTTTATACCACTAGTCCCACACATATGCGAAGTTTTACATGCGCAGCTTTCTCAAAAGGCAGACGGCGCATTCAACATCTGCTGCATGGCGACGTGACCGCTCTACGGAATTTAATAAAGCCCGACCATGAAGCACAGAAAGCTCTGGCAATATACGGTAGTCAAAGTGGCCTGCTTAGAGTGGTGTAGGAGAGGTCGCCTGACCCGTGCGAATGCGTGACATGAAGCTGCTCATCACCCTTTATTCTCCTTACCCATTTCCCACCTCATCCCCAACAGCGGCCAAGTGTCGTCCTTTCCTTGAATAAAGGTCATAGTCATTCATTCCCATTAAATCAGTGTTTCGGGTAAAATGCGTTTGTTTGGGCTGAAATACGTTAGCAAAATATTAACTTTATATAATAGTTCTTTTGGATTCCTGCATAACAAAGTCGCGCTGGGAAAAAATTTACGCCATGCAGTAACGACAAAATAACGTGCGTTCTTTTTCTTCATTAACGCTGGCGGCGACGCGTTACCTTAATTTTGATGTAACGTAGGGCGATGACGCGTTTCTTTGTTATTTTTTTTTACCATAATGAGTAGCATAAGTAGTTACCATTTTCGGCAGCGTCTCTAACGATGCGTATCGAGGTGTTTTTGTAAAGCTGCGTGCCCCACAGAACAAGCCTGTTATGCGGAGGGGCACGCGCGATGAAGTCATCTGCGGCCACAAAGCACAAAGGTGGACAAAAAGAAAAAAAAAAATTAAGTGCCCGAATTCTAGTGTAGCTTCTGTTATTTCGAAAAGTAAGAAAGAAGGAGGCAATCTTTAGGGCTCGCGTACCGCCGAATATGCACCTGTACACAACACCAGGCTTGCTCTATCGTATGAGCTGGCTGTGGCTCGCATCACCCAACAAGGCATGGGCCATATTTTTTGTGACTGTTCACCGGCCTGCAAGCGGCTTGATTCCGCATTCGGCGACAAGTTTGCACTATAAGGGACAAACAAGGCTACTGGATTCTGGTTGTTATTACAAAGTGTTAGCTATAGCGGAAAAAGGACACATCCAAGCATGTGCCATATCGCATCTTCGTTCGTCCACATTTTTAAAGTACGCATGTGATTTCTTTGGTTAGCACGACGGATTCCGGATAAGTTTACGACCAGCTTCCGGTGTGACGTCACACCTGCGTAGTGCCTGCGTACGTCGGATAAACATAAATGAAAATGTTAACAACGTTCCGACGACGGGATACGAGCCCTGAGCCTCTATAGAGGCTCAGGGCTCGTATCCCGTCGTCGCGAAGCAATCGCGATTGGGCCCTATAGGGCCCAATCGCGTTGCTTCAATTACTATACGCCACAAGTGTGTGCCTCATCAGGCGGAATAGAATGTCTTTAAGAATGTCCCACGTGCAATCAAGCGCGTTTTCCACTGTGCCGACGGCTCCCTCGATAACATCCATCGATCAAGCCAGCTTGTTGAGACACTTGGCGTGTTTTCACAACGCTGACGAAGTGTACTCGGGTTGCCGTCAAGCTATTCGCACTGGCAGTGATAACTGGCAAAAGTCATTGTCTGCTGCATTTTTTTTTCAGTAGCGTGTCACGTTTAGTCTAACCTAGTTCACAGTAGAGTTATACGGGGCAGTAAAAGCCCGTTCCCGATACGACTGACTTATAGACGTAATGTGGATCAGACGTGACAGTGTGCAAGCTAACCTTAAGCGTAGACCGGTAATCGATGTCCTGGACGTCGAATATGTGGCATTATTTGAAAGCAGATGCGTCGCAACAATGAAAATTTAGGGAGAACACTTGGCTAAACATAGAGTATCCACGCTTGTTCCCGGTTCCACGTGCACGGTGGCGTTTTGTTTTCATTTGAAGCGAGCTGCTAAAGTAAGTCTCGTTGAGTTGAGTTTTTATTGTAGCTTGGACATTGAAATAGACAGGACAGCAGCAGCACAAGAATGATGGTCCATTATATACAGCATCCCTTAAAACACAGCTTCAAATGTTCAGAGATGTGGAAGAACTGTGGTGCAGCTTTCTGTGGTAGTAGTGTTCTCGCCATAATTGTTTCGTAAATCCGCATTTTCGTGGCTTTATTTCTTTCCAAGCACACCACTGTTACATAAGGGGGGCCCTGCAACACTTCTGCAGCAGGGTCACAAAGAGCTGCCGATCGGTAGTCGAGGCTCTTCCGAACACGTGAGCAAGACATCATAGCGCAGCACGCGGCCTAGAATTTACAATTAGTTTTCAAAGTCAGCTTAAAATCGCTGCCTCTTTTTTTTTTTTTTTTTTTTTGCGGCTATCGATTCGTGAAGCAGGAAAAGTGTCGCAGGGCCCCTTCGACATGTTTTGTAGTATTCTTTTTTTTTTTTTGCCAAGTCTCTTTCTCTATTTCTGTTAGCTTTCGTTTTTTGTCCGAACGTTCAGCTTTTAGTGGTTTTTATTATTTTGTCAGAGTCTTCATACTCGCCTTTAACGACCTCACATTCCCGCACTCTGCGGGATTGGAAATTGGAAGTGCTGGAGAATGATTTGGGAGTTGAATTCCTGCCACTTCTTGAATCAACAAAATCTTCTGTGAAGCGGCAGGGCACTGGCTGGCGCTAGGCTCCAGAATGGCGAGTCATATTGTGCAAGAAAAAAAAAAAGCAACATAAAAAATCTACCATGTGATTTATTCTGTCGTTTCACGTAAAAGAAGCCAGAAAAGCACATGCTTTAAGTATCCCTGACTGAAGATCTTCCCAGTATGTCGAGTTCTCTCTATAACTTACGTATGAGTCTGTATGATATTCATTCGCATTGCACGCTACAGCACTGAAGGAAAACTCCTCACGAACCCCCAAGTATTCGAACATTAGATGTGTTCACTGCCCTCAGACAGTAACCTCGGAAGGCTGTGAAGGTCAGCGGCGAGCCAGTCATAGCAGGACCGCATATGTGGAGATTTCAGTCAGCCAAGTCAGTCAGTCAAGTTTATTCTTTAACAATGCCAGCTTTACAAAACAATACATATGCACGACATTCTTAATACACATATAGTCCCACAGTTCGGAACTCTCAGGGGAACTTCCTTACGTAAACTATCATAAAGCAGAAAATATGTCAAGCAGTGGTTACGGTAATCTAATAATTCGTAAACTAAGCTCAAAGACCAGTGTACAAAACTAGAAAATATAAAGCCGCTAAGTAAAAGAAGGTAAAGAAAAATTACGTGTATTAAACAAGCAATACCATATAAGAAAAAGACGAGAACAATTTAATGAGTAACATTAGTACGGTAATTGGAATCCGTCTAAAATCGTAAAGCACGTTTCATCCTCTCAGACTAGTGTATCACATCAAGTGTATCATCTATGAAAACATTATTAACGCGATAGCGTTAGAGAGCTCGTTTCGCAGAAATTCCGGTGTCGGTGTCAGTGTCGGCGTCGTTGGTTGTGAGCGAAAAATCGAGAAAGATGCAAATAAAATAAATAATAAAATACTTCTGTCCGAGTGTGAATCGAACCCAGGCCGTCTGCTTGGCAAGAAGGTGTTCTACAACAGAGCCGCGCTATTGCTTGAAACTGCTGCGGAAAAAAAAACACACTATATGAATGTCATTTAGTGGAAGGAGTCTCTTTAACGCATGTAATACAGTGGAACCTCGGTGATACGATCACGGGCTGTACGAATTTCGGGGCGATACGAATTTCTCTAGCCCCGGCCAAGGCCCATTAGCTTGCTATGTAATGGAGTACGGTTGTTGCGAACGGTTTTCACCCCGCGACGTTTGATACGAACGTACGGTACCACGCAGGTTCGAACTACAAAACAGCCATATACAGTAACTATAGTTCGAACAGCTAGTGCCCGCGCTGCCGCGGAAGACATGGCAAATTGTGCACTCGTATCTTGGAGGCCCTAATGCGCCTTAGCGTGCCTTCGGGTTTAGATTACCAATGGCGTTGGCGTCGCCGTTATTTTTTCCACCCCGACGCGTGCTGCTTTTCTTGAGGCAGCGATGTTGTACCGCGTTTACACGTGCCTGCCACGTCGATGCCATGTCCTCGCAGTCAGACATCCTATGATAGGTAGACGAGGACCGAAAGAGGAAGGTCTTGGCGAAGGAGCTAGGCCTCGCAACATCAACATGCACGATTGTTGGGGACGCGCTCATCGGCCAACTCTCGGATTTGCATGGGAGAGACTAGAATGTTGAGCAAACCTCACACGATAAGCAAATAACAACAAAGGACAGTGGTTCTAAAATTTTCTGGCCTTTTTCCATCGTGTGCAATATGCATCATAGGTCACTTTGGCCACAGTACTTTGATGTGATGCGAAAAAGCGTACTAAGATTAGGAAGGGGCTACTAGCGGGCAAGGGTCGAAACGCATCTGGTTTCGCGCCCACGCCGTATATTTACGACAACAAATATGATTGTTGACGCCTACAAATTTTGCTGGCAATCATTCAGAGCTGTTCATGATGTGTCTGCGGCACTGAGAAACAATAAATGAAAACGTACGTACACCAGCTTTCATTTGTCGCATACTGATTGTACATGTTGTCTGGTGATAGGAATTTCGAATGATACGAATATTTTTCGTTACCCCGTGAGATTCGTATCACCGAGGTTTCACTGTATTGCGTGGCAAAAGCGTAAAATCGCGCCCGGCGTCAGAACATGCGAATTGCGCATCGAGTGGGAGTTTTAAAGGCCCACCCATTACAAAGCACTCAGGCATATTTACTTATCATCAGCTGCAAAAGCATCAACAAAGTAAGCAGCTGCGTAGGTTCGCGTGTTGCCTTACGGACGTGCAGCGGGCCCTTCGCTGATTCGCAAAAGGAATAATTATGATGTTGTGGGCACTTAACTGTGCTTGCATTAGACATTCTAGAACAGTTTGAAACTGCCAATGTTACGAGCATAGTTCGTTTCCTCACGGCTCGGTTGAGGCATGCACCGAGTACCGAAGCGTGGCAAGCAATTGAGAAGGCGATGCGCACGGGGGGCCGATTGCGCTATCGAGTCTTGAAGCGCTCTTGAAGGCGAAGCTCAAGTGTCCTCCAAGTTTTTGGGCCTTCCACTTCTTTGTTCACGCAGGCAAGGGTCTCGTCTTGCTCTTTTTTTGTAAATTTTTTCACAGTTCACAATTAAAATAAGATCATCTTTCCAAATCATACTTCATATAAAACAGATATGACCATTCACACAAAGTAGACATTCCTTTTTCTCATGCGAAATTCTTTGACGATTACTTTATTCCCAGTACCTCGAACGACTGGAACCACCTGCCCAACTGACCGATGTCACTGCTTTTAAGGCTGGTGTTGAACGCAATGTGTACTCTTAGCAGCCATATTTTCTCTCCCTCTTTTTCCCCCCTATAATTGTGTATACTGTACCCACTCCCTTCTGTATCTCCCTCGAGCCTTGAAGGTACGGAAATAAATAAATAAATAAATAAATAAATAAATAAATAAATAAATAAATAAAAGTCAACTGCTAAAATTCTTGCATTTATAATGTTGGTCTTAAATACATTCTGTGTTGGTGGTGATTCGATGCAACGTGGAATATAATTTAGATAGTTGATAGATAGATAGATAGATAGATAGATAGATAGATAGATAGATAGATAGATAGATAGATAGATAGATAGATAGATAGATAGATGGATAGATGGATAGATAGATGGATAGATAGATAGATAGATAGATAGATAGATAGATAGATAGATAGATAGATAGATAATTAGATAGATAGATAGATAGATAGATAGATAGATAGATAGATAGATAGATAGATAGATAGATAGATAGATAGATAGATAGATAGATAGATAGATAGATAGATAGATAGATAGATAGATAGATAGATAGATAGATAGATAGATAGATAGATAGATAGATAGATAGATAGATAGATAGATAGATAGATAGATAGAAGTCGTCAGGGTGTCTTTAATGCGCTAAGAAATGCTTCGCATTTAGAAGCAGATCAATCTGAGGAGGCTTACACAGCTGGTGCGGAGATACAAACAGCTTACACATGCCCGAACGCACACATTTACAGACACTTTAAGCTGTATTATGTACTGTAAAGAACCGATGATTCGAATGAGAAAAATAAGCAAAAAGAAAAGCCCATGTGTCCGCCGAATACATCAACTTCTCGGCAATTGTATTGACAATTGCTTGACAGCCTTGCGTGAAGAACATCAGATCGCTTTCAGTATACCTTGGCATCCTGACTAATGACTAGGGCTTATGGTCTAATCAATTGTTTTCGTACGCGCCCATGTTGACAGTGCGCTATGATTAATTGGGGATTCCCTACATCTATACGTTGCATTATCAGGAGCAGCTCCAAAGTAAATGTGTACACTTGTGTCGATATACATATGCATCGGCTGTGTACTTCGGATCCACGAAGAAAAGAGAGGAAAAAGTGGTTCAGGTACATACAAAGTAACGTTGAAATGCAGTAGGTCTTGAGTAATGATGTTGCTGTGGAAGTCTTTATGTATTGTTTGTTTGTTTGCTATTGTTAACGATGTGATTGCCACCTGAATAATGGTCGGGCTGTGTGGCACATTCATAGATTTATACCTATATTTATACATGCTATTGTGCTATTGTAACTCACATGCCACACAGTTTGTGACTCATCCAACACCTCAGAGGAATATGTTGGCAGAATCAATGAGGCCATGTTACGTCGGGGAGGGCGTGTAGGCATGTATTATGTACAGGCGTGAGCAATATGAGATGGAACACTAAAATTACATCTTAAAGGTCGTAGTGGCTAAACGGGATTGGCAAGCTCAAAAATGTTCATAGCACGAAATGCTAAAGAAGAATGACATCTCTTGCAATTCAATACGTCACATTCATATCCGTACATTGCAAGCAATTGTGGACTAAACACGAATTTTACGTTTCCTCTCATATTGCTCACGATCGACACGACATCCGGAAATGGAATCAGCCAAAGATCTCGAGATGGGCATCGGTCATTGGACGTCTGTTCAAGGCGGTCATTGAAATTCGTACCGACGCAAACAATCAACTAGCTGCTCCCGCAAGAGTTATAAACATGCCCTGTTCTGCTTGGAGACTAAACATAGCGCAAGCAGAGAAAGAAATAATGAGGGAGGAAAGAAGAACGCGCATACAGAGGACGACGGCTCACGGCACCGGGTTTTGAACTGGTAGTTTGTTTTGACACGTATCGCAAATGCATTAAAACAAGAACGAAATGGCAAAGTTGCAGGCAGACACCCCAACCTTACCCGGGGTCAGGGAGGTGACATATAGGGAAAGCGGCTAAACAGTGCCAAGTTTTTGTGCCCGCTCCTAAGCTCGAGAGTGCGCTGGCGATAGATGGGAGCATGAAAAAGAAAGCGCTAGCAGACTCTGCTCTTGCTACTTATTCGAAAAGGCAGGCTTGTATGCGAAAACAAGACGCTGTATACATAGAAAGTGAGGTAACAGCATGGCGAAGACGAAGCTAGCGTCTTTCGTAGAGCTTAAACACACGCACACACACACACACACACACACACACACACACACACACACACACACACACACACACACACACACACACACACACACACACACACACACACACACACACACACACACACACACACACACACACACACACACACACACACACACACACACACACACACACACACACACACACACACACACACACACACACACACACACACACACACACATACACACACACACACACACACACACACAAACACAAACACACACACACACACACACACACACACACACACACACACACACGCACGCACACACGCACGCACACACGCACACACGCACACACGCACGCACGCACACACACACACACACGCACGTGCACGCGCATACTTGCTCGTACGTTTTTAAGTGAGTTTGTTGCATTGTTGCTGGCATGTTGGTGACGTCTACAACAAGACAACAGTCTGAGAAGACAGAGAAGAAATGGTAGAGAAGGAAAGGCAGGGAGGTTAACCAGTCCAGGATAACCGGTTTGCTACCCACCTGCACGTGGGAAGGGGATGGGGGAGATTGAAAGAGGGAGGGGAAAGAGTGGAAAGAGAGAGAGAAAGATAGCACATAACACAGCACACACACAAACAAGCAGTCATTGACAGTCCATCACGCTGATGTGGTACGCGACATCGCTGTCAGAGCCGCTTGTCCAAGTTCGTTTTTCTTAGAAACTTCAGTAGTTCTTTGGCCACCTTCAGCTGCGATGTCCTCTGTGAACGACATTCAAGAATAGATTCAACAGACATTTGTCTATTGTCACGGTCCGCTAGAACGGACGCCAGTGACTGTCTCTGAACATCATATAGCGGACAGTCACACAGGATGTGGCGCAGCGTCTCCTGCAACGACAGGCATCGCAGAGAGCGTCGTCGGCCATCCCAATGCGAAAAGAATAAGACTTCGTGAAAGCCACACCTAACCATATGCGATAAAGTAGTGTGTCATCACTTCGGCGGAGTCCTGTTGGCATATAGAGATCCATCAAAGAGCACAGGCGGTGTTGACGGTTTGTCCGGTTGGTCTGATTGCTTGGTGGCCGCCATAAAGAGAGCGTGATCCCCTGTGCAAGCTTTCGAAGACTGCTGGCCGCGTCAGACCTTGAAAGTGGTATGGTGTCTTCCTGTGCGCCTTCAAGAGCTGCCCGAGCGGCATTATCGGCGTGTTCGTTTCCTATGACGCCGCAATGACTTGGAAGCCACTGAAACGTCACGTGGTGCCCTTTCTCATGGGCTGTATGAAGAAGACATCGAATTTCAAATACCAGCTGTTCGTATGGCCCGCATCGACGCATTGCTGATAGCACAGATTGTAGGGCTGCCTTGGAGTCGCTGAAGATCGACCATTGTTGAGGTGGTGGTTCCCGAGTGACCAAACAAAGTGCAGTGCGCAGAGCAGCTAGTTCCGCAGCCGTCGACGTCATCAGTTTTAGTCTGAGAAGGCATATCAGATATAGTCAGGCATACAGTTCTCTTTTAAAAGTGACTGCCGACACCATACAAAATGTAAATGGCACAAAAGGTCCTCTCGAGCTCCAGTGGCTCATATTTCCGAGCTCTTTAGGAAGTCTAATGGATCTCAGGGAGACGTGACAGGCACCATAGTGAACCCGTCAAAAGTGACGTCGTCATTCAGGGCGGCGGCGGGTGCGCCATCGAGCGAGCATTGTGCGCTACTCGTGACCGGCAGGCGAACCGCTCAACGACAATGAAACGCAACCGGGGCCCACTTTGTTACGAAGTCCATACGCGCTCCAGCTTTGTGCGCTCACCTTTTGTTCGTTTTGATGCGTTCGCTTTTGCGCGAAAACTCGCGACTTTGAACGACCGGAGAAAAGAAAGAAAACGCTACAAAAATAGGGGAAACGCAAATGAGGCGTGCAAGAGCGGAAAGGCAAGAAGGCGAAGCCGGGGACCAGGAAAAGACGAAGCGGGGAGACGAGAGAGAAAGAGCGAGAATAATCTTAGCACATGCAAAGTGAACAGCTCATTGTGTGCATGTGTGTCTCTACTAATGCCGTCCTTCGTGCAGGCACGCGTGTGCGCTGGTTTCGAATGAGTCCGAGCACTGGCGGTTCGTTCCCCCTTGCTGTTCCGAGTCATTGGCGTAACGCGAGCGCGGCTCGTCAGAAACGCGGCGCGCGCCAAGGCGCTCCCCGCTCTGCTCGAGGAGGAGGCAGCACCGCGGTGCAAGCGAGAGCGTGACTTCATACGGTTGTCGTCTCCTTGGAACCGCCAAGGTCGTGCTTTTCCGTGCGCCCGGGCCGACGGACAATTTGCGAAACGAGCCCGCGAGACACGCGCGAACACACGCTGCGGCATTTTGTCCAGGTATCATAGTTTCTTACATCGGAGTATCGTCGGAATGTCGATCAGAATAGAATGGCTCCGTTTCAGCAGCGTTGGTTGTCAAGAAACAGTGATGCGTAAAATCGGTGTCACCTGTTCGGCGCATGTTCTCAAGCGACGCCATCGCGCAGAAGACACAGTGCAATACTCAGCAGAGTTTCTGCAATGACGTAGTATTTACACCATTTCTTACTACTCTGACCTCCTCCCTCGAGTACTGAAGCTCTCTATGGTCTTCGTTTAACGCTGCTCGGCACCTCGATGCGAAAGTTTGCCTGCGTTAAAATGCGGGTGTTTGACAAGCAGTTTTGAAGAACATAACTTGCTTCACAGTAGCCTGAAACTCTATCACGTAATGCGTCTCTACTCATGTGTCGAGCAACACCTTGCGGGGATGCAGTGGTGGCGTTCGTTTCGAATGTTTGAAAAAGGGATTCGTATTGCTCGTGCTAACGAAAGCGCAGTGCATGTGGGCAGTAGAGAATGCGCGCAGAACGTTTGAAAACTGATTTTACAGCCTTCGATACAAGTAGACGTGATGTCGCCGTTGATTTGTCTCCTTTGAAATTCTGTAAAACTACGTAGCCAAGGCGTAAAGGAATGGAAATACGGTGGCCTTGAACTTACGCCCCCCGAACTATGGTTTCCTGATGAATGTGAAACTTTAATGAGATCAGTGAAGGAAACGAGTAGATCACCGTCAAAGCATGGCAAGCTCAAGGCGTCGTGTCTACCCTTATCTCAGGGGTGGGGCGGAACGTTGTTGAGGCGCGCGATGGCACCCGTGCAGTTCACTTATCGTGCCAGACCTCTTTTCTTCGGCAACCAACACTCCTCCGTTTGCGCACCCCGCTATTTTTATAACCGCGCCCAGTTCCAAGCTGTGGACGCTAACACTGGTTGTGCCTCTTCTAGAGCTGCTTTGAGCGAACTCCAAGCCCCTCGGTTCAGTTCCAGCGTTCGCTTCAGAAAAAAAAAAAAAAAAAAGAAAGCGAAGAATAAACTCAAGCGTTAACCCAGTGGCCCGGCCCCTGTGGCCCAAACAAGCGACGTCTATAAATGCGCGCATCTGGCGCACGCTGCATGCGCACTGCGTGCGCAGTCATCTCTCTCTTCGTCTTGTGTATCGGCCATTGCACGCTTTTTCGGCGGGCCCTCGCCGCGCGCGGCTTGTTTTTAGAGTTACGACGGGACTTGTCAGCTCGTGCGGCAGCGCTTGCGTTATGCGTTCAACGGCAGCACCAACAGTGCTTCGGAGCTGAACGAACCCTGCTGGTCAATTTGTACGTCACCAATCGGTCTGTGAGTCCTCGGCGCGTGTGGCTGACGCGGCGAAAGAAGGAGATCCGTCGGAGAACGGCCGCATATTTGAAGAACGCTAAATGTGGGTGCATACTTCTAGAAAAAAGTAAAAAAGTACGTTCACGCAGACGCAACGGCCGTCTTCTCTTTCTCTTCCCCTGGAGTGGATAAACAAATAAAAACCATGTCGAGCCAATTTTGTTAGGGAATGAAACAGTAGCATGAGCTCAAATCCTGGCGGCCCTTTAAAATGAAGACAGCGTTTGTGAGGTAATCCTCGGTAACGTGGCTATCGAATGTGTTTTAGAAGCGCATACTATGGTTATGCCCGCGATCTGAAAGGTAATCGTCTTGGCTCAGTTTGACTGAACTAGTATGAGGTCGAGCAGGTAGTAAATAACGCTTATAACGTTGACATTCTCGGTTAAGAATAACGCTCTTGTGGAAACGTTGGTTCTTGTTACATTGCCTAATCGACTTGTTGGGAAAAAGCGCACTCACAAACACGGACTAAGGAAAGAAAAGAAGACGACACAGGCACACTTCTTTTCTTAGTTTGTGTCTGTGAGTGAGCCTTTTCCATCAAGATGAACACATACCGACTAGCCCAATTGTCCGTTTCGCTTAATCGATTACTCATGCATCGCTTGAAGCCTTCACCTACCAGAGCACTTGCGGCTTGTATGGTGTACAAGTTCAAAAGACATTCATATATGTTAGAAAGAATGACATTGCCTTAATGCACACGATCGGCATTTTACTGTGCATCGCGCAGGCCCATAAACAAATTTAATAAATTTGTAACTTTGAATTACATCAATCGTCCGCCTCGGTGGAACAGGGGCTACCAGGGCCGTACCCAGGAATTTATTTCGGGGGGGTGTTTATGAGTAGAACGGCTAACTTCGGCAACTGGTGGTCGATGTGAAGGCGTGTAAATACTTTAGTATCACCCGAAAAGTTAAAGCATGAAAAAATTTCGGGGGGTGTCAGAACCCCCCTCAACCCCCCCCCTTAGTTACGGCCCTGGGGGCTACGGTGTTCGGCTGCTGACCCGAAGGTCGCGGGTTTGATCCCGGCCGCGGCGGTCGCGTTGCGATGGAGGCGAAATGGTAGAGGCCCGGGTACTGTGCTATGTGCACGTTAAAGGACACCAGATGGTCAAAATTTCCGGAGCCCTCCACTACGGCGTCTCATAATCATATCGTGGTTTTGGGACGTAAAACCCGAGATATTAATTAATAATTGAACTACATCAACCAGCTGAAATAACACCTTGTTCACGAAACGCAACTTGCATCTATAGACTGCTCTCTATTGAATGTACTTATAATCACTTCTCGCTTGTGTTTTCGTTCATTTCATAACGAGTTTCAATTGTCTTAAAGGAGTCATGAATCGCCCCTCGGGCATGATGAGAAAACACATCCTGCGGATAGCAGACACTGCTATGAAAAGCTCAGCCAAATCTTGCACTTTTGCTCGGCAAAGATAGTTTTCAAGCGGAGCGCCAAGTTGCCATTTTCTTACGCGCCTTATTTTTCGGAGCTGCCGGCGCCTGCTGTTTGACGTCGAACAGCAGATAGCATGCTATATCGGTCAATAGCCGACATAAATGAAGAGGGCGATTGAGTCAGATGCACTTTTTTCCGTGCGGTGCCACCACGTGCCGACGCTCCATAGTCTGCTAACATTACAGAGAGAGAGAGAGAGTGGTTTGGGGAAATAGGAAGATAGAAAAAGACGGCAGATCCCACGCACTGTGGGAATCGATGTAATGCGAAGCAGCCAGGAAGGAGCAAATCATGCTTTACATAATTTGCATGTCATGTTTTGCATGTTAGGACCTGTAATTTATGTTCGTCATACAGTCACGTCGCGCAATACCACTTTTGGTGTATATCAAGCTCGCGAACTGGACGCAAGCGCACTATGAGCGGGGCATGTAAATGGCGTTGTAGATGACATGCATGCCAAGATTTTCATGTTACCACCTGCCACTTATGTTCATTATACAGTCACGTCACTCAGTACCAAGTTTGGTGTATATCAAGCTGACGAAACGGCCGCGAGCGCGCCATGAGTGTGGCATGCAAGTCATGTCGCACATGACAAGTCATGATATTCATATTACCACTTGTTTGTCATTTATGTTCGTCATACAGTCACGTCATTCAATCCCAAATTTGCTGTATATCAATCCAACGAAACGGCCGCGAGCGTGCCATGAGCGTGGCATGCAAGTCATGTCGCACATGACATGCCATGATTTCCATAATACCACTTGTCATTTATGTTCGTCATGCCGTCACGTCACGCAATACCAAATTTGGTGTATATCAAGCTAGCGAAACGGCCGTCAGCGCACCATGAGCGTGGCATGTAAATCATGTTGTACATGACATGCACATAATTATTTGCATATTACCACCTGTCATTTATGTTCGTCATGCAGAAATGTCTCATCGTACCAATTTTTGGATATATCAAGTTATGAAAACGGCCTCAGGAGCACTACGGCCATGGCGTGTAAATCATACTTTTCATGACAAGGTAGTCATGATTTTCATGATGTGACCAGCCATTCATGTTCGTCATACAGTCACGTTATGCCCTACCAAATTTGGTATAAATCCCTTTAACGATACGGCCAGGAGAGCACAAAGTCGTAGGCGGCTAGATAGATAGATAGATAGATAGATAGATAGATAGATAGATAGATAGATAGATAGATAGATAGATAGATAGATAGATAGATAGATAGATAGATAGATAGATAGATAGATAGATAGATAGATAGATAGATAGATAGATAGATAGATACGCTCAAAGTCGCCGAAGTTCCCTAAGAAATGCTTCGCATTTAAAAGGACGCTATTTTCTGCCTCCCGTCGTGGGGGGCACGGCTCAGCACCTTTGGGGATGGGGAAGAGGGAGTAAAGATGATGGGAAGAAGAGAAGATGGAAATGAGTGAGATGCATGGCAAGATAGTCTTGTCAGCGCAGACGGGAGCACGAAGGCAAAGCGTTCGGCTACAGGGCGGCGAGGACGGCAGGAACTGCAATCTCGAGGGACGCTCGCAGGGCCGGTATCTTCGACCGTGCGGGAAAAAGGAAGTCCTTCGCAGTTGTCGCAGGGAGAAAACGAAGAAAGGGGCCATGAGCACTCGGTGTTCCCCGTGAGGCACACTCGCACTCAGGAATCACAACGGGAGAGAGCGATCGCGTTTCATCCCGCGCGCTCAAGGTCATGACGCGCGCTGACGTTAACTTCTTTCCCCCATGCCGTTTCCCCCTGTGTGGCTTCCAGCGCGCCCGTCGGGTTGAGAGGAGGGTCTGGATTGCAGGCTCGCTGTTACTGTAAAGTGAAATGCGTCTGTTCCCCACTTTACCTCGCAGCCCCACTAGGCTTCGTTCCGAACTAGGCTGGCGAAGATTACTAGCGACGAAACTGCGAAAGTAATGTAAAACAAGAACCGTACTCGCGACGAATATGTATAAAATATAGTACTTTGTATTTTTTGTTATGCTTATTCATTTTTTTTTTGTTGAAATGTCTCCACTAATAATGCGCACCAATTAAGCCACTATCTTTCGGTGAGGTTTTCATCGCTTGCGGGCATTCTTATTCTTTCAATTATTCAGTAGCCTTTTTTTTTTACTGTCTGATTAAAGCGTACAATGTTTAAACGTCCCTATTAGGCTATATGCCATTCGAGTAACGATGTTTTCTGCCACTCTTTTCGCCGCAGGCAGCAGCAAGGGGGGCCGTTCGGCCACAACATGCCCATGACTCCCGGCGGCTCGACTGACCCCAACAGGATGGCCTTCGCCTCTAATCGCACGCCCACCAGTCCGCAGTGGTCAGCTCCATCATGGCCGCCAGCACCGGAAACGCCAGACGCACCAGTGTATTGCAGCACGGGTGCATTGTTCCCTATGCAAGGCGGAAGTCACACGCCATCCGCAGGGCAGAGGTCGGCGTCGCCCAACGGCCGCTTCACGTCGAGCGGACCCAAGTTTCCCATTCCGCCACCTCCAGCCTCAGGAGCCGCTTCCCCGCGGGCGCAAAATACGTTCGGAATACCGCCGCCTCCGCCAGCTGGACAGGGGAGGTCGTCACCTTCAAGCGGCGGATACAGTCCCAACACCTTCCAAATACCTCCGCCACCACCTCCGGGGGGTCGTCCGGGCAGCGCTTCGCCTTCTGTTTCTGGCGGTGGACGCAGCCCCGGTGCCTTTTACATACCGCCACCCCCGACACAGTCCCTCGGAGGCATGGTGTCCTCGCCGACTAGCGCCACCGGGGGCTACGAAGACCAGTCGTACTCGTACCCTCCGCCTCCGCCGCCCATCGCGTCGTCATCGCCGGTGCCGGGTGGTTATGGCAGCGGCGGACCATTCCAACACGAGCCGCCGACGCCGCCCCCTCCTCCACCTCCACCTTCTTCGCAACAGGGCCCTGCGCCGCCGCCACCACCACCACTTCCTCCAGTTCAAGGTGGAGGAGGCGGTCCGGGTGGACCGCCGCCGCCCCCTCCACCGCCACCACCTCCACCACCATCGGGTGGTGGGACCCACTTGGAGGCAAAAGCAGGTCAGTATATCGAAAAAAAAAAAAAGAAAAGCTTCGACACGCGGCTGCACACTTGCTCCTCTGATTTCGTTCCCATATACAAAGGGACAGGAAACGCAGCTGAGGCCAGCAGAGAGATAGGTTAGTGATGAAATTGAGAAGTTCACAGGAATAAAATGAAATCAGGTCGTGCAAGGCAGGGTGAATTGGAGATCATCTTGAGAGGCCTTCGTCCTGCAGTGGACAGAGAATAGGCTCAAGATGATGATGATGATGATTGACATTGTAAGAGCAGCCAGCGTGCCGATGTTGCGGATTCTAGGCCTGACCAGGAACTGAATAGAGCGTCAAACAAGAAACTTAAAAACAGAGGACGACGGGGAACTATTGTTGATCTCTGTTGTCGTTTGTCTTTTCTCAGCTCTCCTATGAACCTGCAATTCAGATACAAAACGTATTCGCGCAAGTAATCGTCCACCTCCCTTTGGGCTCACATGGGGACTGAACTGAGGAAAACTCGGCGCCCGTGTTTCGACACGCGGAAAACAAACACACGCAGCAGAATTTCTGGAAGCACACCGAGTCATGGTTTTATGGAAATCTATTACCCTTCCTTTACTGGTTTCATCGCCTATAACCTATGATCGTATCTCAATGAGTGACGTGAGTGCAGAAGACATACACCTGCATCTGCAGCACCGTTGTGAAGGACTTACCTGGGAACTTTTTTTTTTTTGACATAACAGCGGTGACGATTGCTCTGTTATCCGTTCTTACCTGCACATTGCGTTGTCTACCAAGACTAACAGAATTCTACGAATACATGTGTACCTGAAAGTAGGTACCTAGCTTGCGTGGGCGGGGGGAAATAATGTAAGCAATTGGCACTCAGTCGAGTTTAAATGCAACTGCGAGTGCTTGAAAAGCTCAGTTCCCAAATGATTTTACCTACTTAGAGGAAGGTTTGTGGTTCTTATCCTATTGAAGCCGGAAGGCTCAACCTAATTAGGCAACTCCAAATTACGCGCTGCCTTGTACCGTCATATTGTTTGGTGATATGTCCCTTTGTACTCCTTCAGAAGTGAAGCCTAATCACAGCCAATTTTTGTCGTTATGGTCGCAATAGCTGGCTCATGCCCACGATGGGGACTGACCACACTGTTGTTGACGGAGATTGTACATGGACAAATGACTGATAAAAAAAAATCAAACAAAGAAAACATTAAACCCTTGCGACTGTATCATACAGAATGAACAATTTGCAAAAATTTGTAAGTTGGCTTTTTAGCAAGAATATTTTCCACACGAAAACTTTCGTCCACAGACTGTTTTCCTTTCTCTCAGCACGTTCAACCCACCACATTCCAGCGAACTTGGGCCAGTGTTACACTACTGTCACGCCTCGTTGTTAGATCTATGGTGTACAAAGAGAAAGGAAGAAACGAAAGAAAGTAAAATCAGGGAGGAGTGTTGAATGAAAAAAAAAATAGTTCATCTGCTAGTCTATTGTCGAGGCTGTTCGTGTGGAAACTATACTTGCTCGCGTATGCGCAGTTACTATTTGCAAGGTGTGAATCCTCCCTAGGACTTGTTCGTTCTTCCAAAGAAACGAATAGAAATTTACAACAAACTAGAATATATTGCTCAGCACGGCCGGTAATACAACAGCGCAGCCTTCCGGACGACTCGGTGAATTTATGTAGAACAGTTAGAATAAAGCTGTAACTTGTGCCTGACTGTCGGGCACCAAAAGACAAAATGTTTGATTTGTTAGAGTTAAGCCCAGATTACCAGTCAGCATGTCGAGAAACAATCGGTGTAGGGAGGAAAAGCGGCTGCTCCAGAGAAGAAAAAGATCATTTGCTTCAGGTACGTTACAACACGAACAGAGATTTGTCGACGAGGAACCAGGTTATTGAAGGAAAAATTTTAGACGTGGAACTACACTGAAAGCTTGCTCGCACTTACCTCGCATACCAGTGAAAGGCACTTGCTCTTGTTTCACGTGCACTGCAGGGGCCGGAAATCCTAAGACATAGTGAGGTGTTTCTGTGCACTTAAGAAGTAAAAGAAGTCGCTGCGATCTCGCTCCTGTAGTAAACGAAAGAATAAAAAAAATCAGGAAGTTCAATTAACGCAGGGTCATTAAAAGGCGTCGATGCGGACGCGTCAGTGGATTCGCTTAGGAAGATTCCAGCGTGCCCAGGGATCCATGCAAAACGAACTTCAGGCAAGCGCAGGTGTTGGAAGTATATTTAGCAGATGCGAACGCTTCATAGACGTTAAATGTGTGCGATTTGAGATATAATCGGCAAAAATGGTAGCTTTAGACTGCCGACGACCCAATTTTCCGACAGCCAAAGTGATTTCCAGAGAGAGAGAGAGGCAGGTTAACGGGAGATCTCCAGTCGGCTAGCCTGTACTTGGAAAGGGGAAAAGTGGTGTGAAACAACGAAAGAAGAGAAGAGTCTATGACGTCATTACAAAGTCAGTATGACTATTGCAATATCTAAATGCTAAACAACAGAAATTCTGGGGAAAATCAAGAGTGAAATCAGGCAGAACTAGAGCAAAAAAACTAATTTGTACTGCCTCGCTGATGCTTCTTCCTTCTTAAGGTGGAGTACATTTTAAATGCGTCCGCGCCCAGAATAGGGAGCTTAAGCTATTGTTAAATTTACGGAAAGGCCGGTTGGGAGGCGACCTTGAACTGGTGATGGCTAACTATGAAGTTTGCACTGGACAGTCATTTTGAAGTGTTCTAGCAATCTAATTGTAACTCTTAAAACATCTGAGGATCCGACGTCTTGTGGTAATTGGGGTTCACAGAACTTTCAGAAACCAATAAGGCAAATAGACACATAGCGGCAAGATACACGCAGCAGATTTCAGTGGCGAACGCATCGTCCAGACACCATGGCACCCCTGGCAGAACAAGTGGAAGCTTTAGACAGTGTTGAAACGTGTCAGAAAACATGACATGAATGGCTTAGTACAAACGCGGCACATCGCCCAGGTACGATAAAATACGTGGGGCGAATTTCTTCGACGAACACATCCCGTAACATTTATTGACATTGTAATTCTCGCCGGGGCCGCTCATTCTCCTTTACACTGCGTGTTCTGAAACATGCTACTGCGTCACAATGTCGCGAGGGTGAGTTGGTATGACGTACAGCGGTAAGACCGGCTAATGTTTGCCCATTTCGTTCCAACATCTGCGTAAAGGAAGGGCGCGTGCGTGCATGTGCTACGAATAGAGAATGAGAGATAATAGAGAATGTGCTACGTAATGTATACTGATAATCTCAAAGGGCTGGATAGCGTTGGCATGATTTACGCACTCGTGGGATGGCGACCTGATCATTAGAGCATTGTGCTTCGGCGCTGGCGGACGACGTCACCATGAGGCACGTGAGCTATTCAGCAACGCGCAAGGCAGCCACACCCAGCAGCTACGGCCAGAGAAGTCGAGAAGGTTGTCGAATGAAGTTTTGCTTCGAAAGATTTGAGAAAAAATAATGCATTCACCGTGTACCTACAACTGACAGAAATGCTGTCGTGTCATCTTATGGTCAAAGATTATTTTCTAGACTGAATGCAGTTTCGGTACACACTGTGCATCATTGAACAACCTCTCAATGTTGCAATTTCACGGCTACAACGTCCTCTCCAGCAATGCGTCACTTTGTGTCTTTCTTTTGTGCACGCATAATCACTCACTTCCCCTTTTACAGGAGGCTGAGAAGGCCGCACAGAGGCAATCGGGATGTGGCTACGATCCTGCCCAGATTGCGGCCCAGGGACCGCAGGACGGCACCCAGCCATTCTGCTACCTGCCTCCCCAGCTGGTGGGCACTCTCAACAGCAAGGATAAGAAGCCTTTCACATACACGCCCGGTGGTGAGTGCATTGTGGGGCTCAGCAGGACAAAGATACATGCGCGCCCATACATGTTTCTCAGTTCGTTGAGTTTGAGACTTCGTCCTCCAGTACGTGTTTCTGGAAGCTGTTTGCATTGTGCCGCAGGTTCCTTGCGGCTCGAAGCCGTTGGCGATGGTAATATTAAGTCGAATGCCTTAGATGCCTCATCAAACGCGAGAAATGACCGTCGGCGCGGGCGGCGTCAACACGAGTGATGCAAAAAGTCATCATCATGTGATGAAGCCACCTTATGACGTCTTCATGACGTCACAGGTCACATAAAATTTATGACGTCACAACGTCACATCATGCGACATCACATGTTGACGTCATCACGTGACATCGTCGCTTGATCACGGAGGCGCTCTAAAACCACGCGTGATGCAGAAAGCTTCCGATTCTTCCGATCCCGGCAGCAGTACAAGATGACGTTGGGTGTGGAAAGCTTTCACGCGAGACCAATGCAATCTACGAAGAAGCATAGGATGGCTTTCGCCTTCCAGTTGCCTTGGGAACGTAAGGGAACGTGTGACTTTTTTAAATCGGGTTTATCTTGCGCCGTACTTGTAATTATTTAGGGGGAGATATAAAGCTGTCGGTGGTTTGATAAAGTGCAAAAGGACAATGTGAAAGTCTGACGGTACCATGCCTTTCTAATGAATAAGTGAGATCGCAGAAGCCATACAGTCTACGCGGCCTTGAGGCATATACCTTGAGTGCATACGTCATAATTAGTAAGTGAATGCGAACATTACAACGGCCGTTTGGCCCTCTAACTGCGCCAAATTCATCGCCAATTGCATCATCACCACCAGCCCATCTTTGTTTTCACTGCAGAACAAAGGTCCCATTGATCTTCATCTACCCATGTCTACCACTCACTTATTCCAAATTTACTTCTCACTGGCTTCATGCCACTTATTTCACAGCTTGCTCCATTTTCCGACATTAATGTGTCGAATATTTGTTACGTTTTGGGCACTTCGGCGAATCCGATAACTTGAGATGGATAATTTTATGATTTTCCGATCTTTATTAGCGCTTTGTTACTCGGGAGAGCTTACCTACTTGTTGGTCTAAGTACCTCATCTTCCACTGCAAGTGCTTTCATTAAAAATGCAATATATTAACGCTTCCATTCCATACATTTATGTTATTTTCATATTCCTGTTCTAAAGATACACATTTGTTTGCGAGCACTAGCCCCAACTGCTATTACCCTGACTGCATCTGTAGGTTGACCTGCTTACTCGTGTCTAATTTAGCTTCTGCTCCTCTCTCCTTCTCTCTTTATTATAGACCACTCATAGAACTCATTAACCATGATTATCCTTACTTTACACACTACCTATCACTTCTACATCCATCGCTACACTGGAATTGTCTCAAAGTATGAACTCTACCATTTCATTTCTCGTTTCCGCATATAGGGCTTTCCAGGTTCATCTCCTTTTATTTAAAATAACAATATAGTGTTTTAATGGTTCGTATTTGGTTATACTACCTGTATTGTGATAACTGACTCTTATCTGCGTCATGCCATGATAACTGTGCGTCGTTGAGTAGTGTTAAGAAATACTCATCCTTCTGTGCGTTCACGCGGCTTCCGAACTGTTGTTCCGGGACAGCTTTCCTTATAGGCGTCACGTCGGGGCATGGTAACCTTCGCGCTGGGCTCCGGGCATCAGAGGATACTTCTAGCAACTGTAACTTCGATGGGTGACTGACTACTATTATCACGGACAACCTCATCTCGATACGTCGCGGCAAAGCGGGCGTTGTTTGTAGATAAGCTCAGGCAACGTCGGAATTAAAAATCTTGAGGCACGAGCCGTGGGACGAGCGAGGACGATTAATTTCGGAGCTTACAGATAACCTCTCTCAACAGCTTTTCTCATTTTCTTGTCATTATTAAGTTCGCTCATAACATGCAGTCTCTTGGGAACGTGCGATTCATCTAACAAAGTGACAATTAACACGAGTCCCAGTTCAGGCTTGTGCAATTGCTCCTTAGAGCAATTAGTGAGCACTTATGTTAAAGGCTGCTTGCCTATTGCCTCGGCTATTTCACAGCGTTTTGCACAATAGAACAGATCACGTGCCACCGGCGGGCGCCGCACCTACCACCATCGAAAGAGGCGCTCGGTGCTCTAACAATCAGCCTTGTTTCCAGCGATAGCTGTGCCCTCTATTCGGTATTAATATATCTCTCCCGTGACGGAAACTCCTAACAGGTTATTACACACCTGTACTATAATAAAGCGTGGAAAACCTATAATAGAGAGGGAAAGCGACCCGTGAAATAACGCGCTGAAAACATAACTAAAGATGAAGTTTCCGCGACACAGTCAATCCTTTAGAAAAAGGAGATATGGGCCGGGAAAGTAGACCACATATTCCAGGTGAAATCCAATGGACAGCTCGTGTCGTTGTAGCGTAGTTTAACATGGAACAACTGCACCGGTTCGGCCCGAAAGCACGAAACATGTACATACTTGGTTTGACTAGACATTCGAAATAAAACAGCTTTTTAGTAGACACAGTTCAATCCACCAAAGTGCACGTGAAGTCACTTTTCGCCGTTGGTGCGGTATCATGCGCAAAAAAAAAAAAAAAAAAAAAAAAAAAAAAAAAAAAGAAGGATTCTCAGATCCGCACAGCGCTCATTGTATTGAAGAACACCTTGCGAAGCGTCTGACTCTCTTCCTCTTTCTTTCTTTATTTATTTATTTATTTATTTATTTATTTATTTATTTATGTATTTATTTATTTATTTTTCTTGCTGCTGTGTGGGCGTAAGGAGGCATACAGCACAGCGCTTTGAGCAACTTCTCTCGAAGGCTTCTTGGGACCAATAGAAGAAGCTGCAACGGTGGTGATAACTCAATAGACGGGAAGAACCCGATGAAACCTTTAATGTGGGCTCTGTGAGCTCTTTTCTATGGCTGCGATCGGGCTGCCGAAGACTGCGCAGGTGCGGCCGCACATGTGCAACCACACCCGAATCTCAGCACTCCGTATTTCTTTCAATAGCGTGTCCTCCGTCTTCCTGATCAACATAGCCACTGCTGAGATCCCTTCATTTTCTTTTTTGTCCCTTGTTGTTTCTGGTGCTTTCTGTGAGGCGCTCTTTAGGGCTAATGTACTCGAGAAAAGCTGTACATAATGTACGGCTATTCAGCAAACAGGCAGTTCAATCCACCTCCATTCCAGCACTTGGTCGTTCGTGTTCTTGTGTTCACATTCTTCCGCACTGTTTCGACTCCGACGAGCGTCAGCTGTAACACCTCCCCCTCCCCCCCCCCCCCCCCCCGTCACTGTTCTTCTTCCCCATTTCGTCAAAGCTCACTCAGAGTTTAAAAAGCGAAGTGTTTGCGCAGCGCTTCTGAAATGCATCAGCGTCGAGTATTCTTGCCTATTGCGTCGCGGCTCCTCTTTTTGCGCGCAGGTTTGGACCTGTCGGAGATCAAGTCTCCGCGAATCCAGAGGCGCATCAACGCTCGCCAGGAAGCAGCCGCCGCGCAAGGCGAAGGATGGGGAGATCCGCCCAGTCGCCAAATGGAAGGGTGAGCGCAGGCCTTGCCATGCGATGCTGATCGAGAAAGAAGTTGTTGACCTATTTTTTTAAAGATTAATTGCATACTTCGTGACCTTTTCGAAGGAAGGAATTTCAGCCGCCCCTAGCGCTGCCCTGTAATTCTGTACGTCTATTTTTTTTCTTCCTCAGTGCGTGTAGAATCTTAACGGGACCATTCCAATAGTGAGACTGGAACCATGCGAAGAACTTCCATGGCGCCTCCCGTCTTTTTAATTTTTTTTCTTTTGCACGAGTAAAACGGGCGTTATTGTCGCCGCTGCCATCCCGAACTTCTCCACGAGCCGCAGAGCAGAGACGCTACAACCGCCCGAGGTACACGCGTCGGAAATGAACCGAGAAAAACGACCGGATGCGACGTGGTTTTGTAAATTTGTAGTCGCTCAATTCTTCTACCGGCACGCCATTGTACACGCAGCGATACACAGATTCCGTCACCGTATCACTCTTCTTATCGCGATAAGTTTGGGTGTGCTGCCATAAAAGGGCATGCAGGCATGTGCGTTAAACCATAACCGTCCTTGTGTGCGCACATTCGTGTGTAGGCTATGAGGCACAGCCTATTTTGTGGCACAGCCTATGTGGCACAGCCTCACCTTCTTCAACGGCCTACTGCACCTTAATTGGAAACGCCGCTGGACAATTTTTACGCTCAATGGCGCATCGAATGGCTCTCCACTGGCGTCTGAATGCTTTCGCCCCAGGCGCTCTCTGAATGATACGAGCACCTTTTCTGGCTTTTTTTTTCTCCCCTTATTTTTCGCAAAGAAATTAGGTAAGCATCAGTGCCTCACGTAATATTTCAGCAAATAGGTCATGAAATTCGATAGCAGCCCAAAGTACTCGAGCGTGACCAGAGTGCAGTCATTAATGGGAAAGAGTGTGCTTGATAAAGTCTGCGTGATATAGAGTTTGTGGGGTAGAGCAGTCCACACTGCTGCGTGCAAAAGAGAGAGACAGCCATTACGCCCGCTACAAAATGCACTGAAGTTCAAGTTTTCGAGGAGCGGAGGAGCACATCACTTTCACAATGCCCTTCTCGCTAACATTTGCAATATTCGCCGTCTTTATGTAGAACATTTCATCACGCATCTTGGTAGCGCAGTGGGGCTGCAGAGATAAATTTGGTCGTGTGCGAAAGGCTCACGAGGCGCCGTGGAAAGTGCATTACTTTTTAATAGCGTTCGACTGCTACTCGGGCCCTTTATTAAACAATGAAGTCCTAAAGAAGCCAAGAAACATGTTTTAAGGAAGATGAAGATATTGTTGGTTCCAGGTCCCAAATGTACAAATATCAGGCCGCTCCGTGCGTCCTCATTCAAAGCGCTTCAACAGCTCGTGAAGCCTTGAATGGAGGATGAGATTGCGCAATCCCTATGTTTATAAGGTGGATATCCGAAATATTGAAACGCGAGGATATAACCACTGTTCTATGGAAACGTGGTTTGATAGTACCAAATCAAAGTAATTCTTGAAGCAATTGTTGCTATATGACGTCTATCCACAAAGAAAATTCTCAATGGCGGCCGATCTCCCACGGCGCAAACAGACGTTACTTCAGAGACTTCGACTGGAAGTAGCGCACACAAGCAGTTTCCTGCACAAGCTACAACGATCCAGCTCACCTGACTCCCGCTGTGGTCATCAATATTAGAATGTTGATCATATTCGTCCGGAATGCGTAAAGTACGAAAGTGAAAGAAGAAAAGGTAGAAAAAAAAAAACAACTAGCAAGTTTCGACAGGTGCTTTTTTGAATGACAAAAGTTACTTTAACTGAGGCCTCAGAAGCATCTTCAGCAAAAGGCCATCATCTTCCTAAAAGACTTCTTAGTCGACACTGGTCTAGATAAGCGCTTGTGATGAGCAGGTATATGTACATATATATGAAGTAATGTGTTATTCCGTATAATGTGGGTACAGCTTGGTCAGAAATGTGTGCATGTGAACGTTATATTGCAAAGTGAACTCCTGCAAGCGAACTGTATATTGCCACGTAATTTTTTGAGATTTCTTTCAGTCTGCTATATGTTTTCCTTTGCTTGTTCACTTTTGTTTTTGGGTGACCACTTTTTTTTTTTTCGCGGCCCAGCTTAGAGAAATGGAGTAGCCGAGGTGATATGAGCCTCAGCCTTTCCATAGCAAGCCAGTTAGAGCAGAACAAAACAGCTCCTGAAGAAAAAAAATTCTCATTAAGGAATGCCTAGAACAAAACGCAAGAGTACAATAATAAAACACAACGATACAAATCGCAATAAGAATATGATACTGTTTGTTTCTTTCTTTGTTTGTTTGGTTGATTGTTCGTTAAGCTTTCTTTGAGGTGAAACCAAAGTGAATAAGAGGTAAATAGATTTACGGCTTGTCTTACGGGCTTAACTACAGTGAATTTGATGCTTTAATAGGTTAACTTAACATAGCCGAACCTGAAGCATCGGTCGAGCGTCAATTTGTCTACATATGCAACGGGAGTAACTGCTGTAATAAGATGCATGCTGGCCTCGTGGTGGCTTTTCTAGCAGAATTTGAAAAAGCGTGTCGCTCGCCAGGCAGATAACGGGTCAAATGCTATTAATTTTTTTTTAAACCAACGCGTTTACTTAGGCAACTGGGATTATTGGAATACAAAGAAATGGGATAAAGAAGTCGTAAGAGCACTTCACAGCGACCTAGTCGCTTGTTCAAACGTGGGCCGATCTCGGAGGAAGTCCTGCAAAACCGCGTGAGGTGCAGAAAGCGGCGGAGCCTCCGATCCTGGAGGCAGTGCAAAACCACGTTAGGGGCAGAAGGCTTTTAGAGGAAGGGGGGGATGGATAAATGCAATAGCCTGTGAATTGAAGAAGAGGTAGCTTTCGCCTCATGAACAATTTATCCAATCCCCCGTGTGGGTACGAACCATATGTGCATAGAGTTTCCCAATATTCACTAGAGGGGACTCTGGCGCTGCGATCGTCCAGACACCACGGGAATGATGGGTAGTATACACGGATCTGCCTAATCTTCGTGCTTGCGGCTTCGAACGCACTTGTGGCTTTGTTTGTTGCTGTGTTTTGTCGTTTGTTTCGGGTAAAAGAATAGAACGTTGTGAACTGCGTTAGCCGATTTGAATTGATAATAATAATAATATCTGGGGTTTTACGTCCCAAAACCACGATATGATGGTGAGAGACGCCGTAGTGGAGGGCTCCGGAAATTTTGACCGTCTGGTGTTCTTTAACGTGCACTGACATCGCACAGTACATGAGCCTCTATTATTTCGCCTCCACCGAAATGCGACCGCCGCGGCCGGGATTGAACCCGCGACCTTCGGGTCAGCAGCCAAGAACCGTAGACACTGATCCACCGTGGCGGACAGCCGATTTGAATTGGTGACCCTAAAAAGGTTAAGGTGGTGGAGTGGAACTGCTGAATATTTGCTGAACTTCGTCTCGTAACAAATAGAATGCAGGTCACACAGAGCCAAACGAAGCCGAAAGAACGAAGTTTAGACAAATCCGTGTACTACCCATCATTCCCATGCTGGCAGAAGCGCCATGCGTTACAGCTCCCATAGACACTAGCGCCAGAGTTCCCTCTCTAGTGTATTTATTGGAAAGCTCTATGCATATGTGAAGGCACATTATCTTCTTCTTCTTCTTCCAGTCGTCTTAGCCAAATATATAAGGGGGGCGTTTGACTTTTAGGTCAGGAATTTCGTGTGTTCAAGTATCCTTCTCTTCACACTTCACTGCGACCCCCCACCCTCCATCTCTTCCTCTTATATAATTCGCATGCTTCTCACAGATTGAACTTGGATGGGACACAGCAGCAAGACCGTTACGTGGATCCCAACCGGACGCACTCTTTGCCCCGTCCGCCGGCGCCAGGACAGCGCGCTTCGGACCCGGGTGACTTCGTGCAGTCACGATCCTTCCGCGTGCTACAGAAGATCACCGACACTGATTCTCCGGACTACCAACCACGTGAGTCTGACCACATCGCAACACGGAAGTTTGTTCACCTTATGGGAATCTGGTAGTAAAAATTTGCATTGG